>JAIUZE010066216.1:0-36228 GCA_022085475.1 Heliosperma pusillum
GAAATATAATTTTTTTAGCAAACTAAAGCAGAGTGGCGTGTTTGCAAGAGATACGTGAAAGGCAGAAAAGAAAATACACAACTGAAAGCATATCTACTTCTTTAAACACACCAAGCAGAGTGGCGTGTCTTTTTTTAGCCCCATTTTGCGAAATAAGTTTTGCCCAACCCTATTTTGCTAAATGTTTTTCAACATTACTTTAAAAACCGATTCCTCTATGACCATGTGAGGCTATTCAATAACATATACTTTGATTCTGAGGACTCAAAGTTTGGTAAAATACTAAAAATGCACAAGGGAGAAAAATAAACAAGGTATATATGACAAACCAGCTTTGAACGATATTGACTGAATTCTCCCTTGTCCTCAAAATCATCACTCCACAACTCCAATTGTCCCAAAGAAAGTATGGTCTCCGGAGTCATTTTTTCTTTTCTGAGAAGACGCAGGAAAGATATATCCAGAATAGCACCACAGTAGTCATCATTTATCAGATTCAAAATTTCTTTCTTCACTTTTTCAGCCTGCCCACTACCAGTAACACCACTTACTGCACCTTCTCCAGATGCAACAGACTTGGGTTTCCACAATAGATCTCTCATCAATGCCTATTAAAATAAAGGGACGACCTGAGACCAAACGTAACTTTAGAAGGAATTTAGAAAATGGCAAGAAGTTTAAACATACCAGCCAGAAAGAAAGCGATTGGAAATGAAGGGCGAACCGAAAATGTTGGAAGTAACCCAGCATCTGCACCGAAATAATAGCTTCAGTGAATATGGATATCTCGTGTATTAAAATCAGCAACTAATATTGCAAGTACAAATGATGTAACCTTTAATGCAAGCTCTAATTTTGGCATATGAAAGATCTAAAGAATATACTACCTCCCATAAATTTTTGTATCCGTTTAACTTTGGTGATCAGCTGATGGCCACAATGACCATTAGTTTCTATGTGGATATCAGGATATACACCGTAAAAATTGTCACAATTATCAAAAAAATAATTACTCACATAGTATCACTTTTAAAATGTTGTGCTAATATATAGTGTGAGGAAATATCTGTCAAAGTCGACATTGTCTGACCACCGAATGGAAACAATATAATTTAAGATGGGGGGAGTATGACATTTCTGAAGTTTGGGAAAAAAAGAATATTATCATACAGATATATAATGATTAAAAAAGCAGCAAGAAATAAAAAACGAGGGGACACATCCTTCAGAAAGGCAGGAACGTTATGACGACTGAACACCATACAGGATACTTCTAAACGAGTGTGTGTAAGTAACCCTAAACAATCAGAATGCAAATCTTGCAGCACAAGCAAAGTTACCTGTTGAAGAAATAAAGATACCCCGATCATATCACTAGAGATGCAAATTAGATTTGTGGAGCCGAGAGAAACCATGCTCTCACATATTAATTCCGCGAATTCAAGTTCACTGTCTTCAATAGCCCCACCTCCCACGCTAGATTTATTGAGGAAATCTCCAGAGACCTTCATCAAAATCTGAAAGATACTGCTCACTGCAGAATCAAATTCTGAAGATGCATCAGCAGGTCTCTTCCTGAAAATTAACAGGAATAATAGCAGTTGAATATTTGTTTGTCGATCAGTACATAGTATAGCCTGATATAGCCTGAACGCTAAGACGAAATGGAAAAAGATCTCAGCCGAATACCTTGCTGCAACGAGCTTGAAAAACTCGCATGCGTGAAGACGAAAATCGGGAGAAGAGAGCAAGTAGCCACACCTGCAGTAAGAAGTTTTTTGATGAATGAGAAGAATTACCAGTGAGTCATAATACATGGCATAAAAAATTTTAAGGGTTTACATTACCCATTTATTATGTTATATTTGGTAAGATCAGGCAAAGGTGCCCACTCGGCATAAGCATTTATTGCATTCAAGGTCGCAGTTACAGTGGCTACATGCTGTTTTGCAATGTCCATTTGCTGCCGCTGAGCCTCGTTCACAGCCGCTCCATAGTGCCTTTCTAGCAACTGTATTAGAAATTATCAGAGCATGATACACCACAAGAAAAATGATTAGATGCCTTTCCTATTTGACAATTAACAAGTATAGAACTATGTTATCCTTGGGAACATACAGTGAACAACAAAGGCAAAATCTCCGGCAGAGAATCTGTGAGTCCACG
This sequence comes from Heliosperma pusillum, assembly GCA_022085475.1. Lineage (NCBI taxonomy): Eukaryota > Viridiplantae > Streptophyta > Magnoliopsida > Caryophyllales > Caryophyllaceae > Heliosperma > Heliosperma pusillum. The sequence continues at coordinate 2,167 of JAIUZE010066216.1, forward strand.
TAATAATAATCGGCGTCGCTCACCTGTAAAAATTCCAAAATGAAGAAAGACCAGATAACGCACAACATAAGGAGGTTGCTAAATAATAAGTCATCATCCACAACATGACTGGATGACTGGATCACTAGATCTAGTGAACTTAAGAATCAGAAGAAAACTCTTTACGGAGTAGAATATTAGTTTTATTTTGGTGTCTTCCCTCCTTTTGATCAGTGTCTTATCATTTAAGTTCATATCACACTGGGATGGGGATGGAGATGTTACAAAAGCAACAATAAAAGTTCTAAACACCAAAATATAGCTTAGGTTTCGTTGCGCAAAATTGAACAATTTTTTTTACCTTCTAAATCTTCATTATGAACAGTAATATCTTCAGGCAGCCATCTAAGCATCATTGAAACCAACTCTGCCTGAAAATTACATCTCAAATGTTAATTATTCATTACAGATTTATGTACCCAATTGAGGATAGCAAGGAAGAAATACGAACATAGTAATGCTATATAAGTTGATGAAGGAGAGAGTTTACTTGAGAAGGGCCATTGTTAGACAAGGTTACAACAGAAGGGAGAAGCTCCTGCCACAAACTAGGGCCTTCTCTTCGCACTATCTGCAGAGAAAAAAATATTCATGAAAATATCCTTTTAGGACGCAATTAACATCCCTTTGAATATGAAATTACTAGGAAGTCTGACAAAAACCTCTGCAACTAGAGCAGCAGTCTGACTTTTCAGAGCCCACTCCTCACATGGGTCTGCAATCTGAGACAGCAAGTCAACAGCGATGCTTGCAAAGTTCCGCCTTTCATTTGAGTTTAATTCTTCCCAACGCAACCTCACCAAATGCTTCACATCACGAAACAAATGTCAAAGGCTGAGGTTTACGTACAATTGGAAAAAGTTCGAATACAGAAATAATTCCGTTGCAGTTAGATGATAGCATGAAGGAACTAGAAGCCTTCCTTCTGAAAAAAGACTTACACAAAACAAAATACTACTATTAAATATATAAAGGAGCAAAAGAGGAAAAAGGGGTCCTCATTGCAAACATTACAATGATACCTGTCGGGCACAAATACTAACATAATTGTGATACCCACACCCTTTGCTTAAGCGCACAAAGAAGATACTCCCTCCAAGTCTCTCATTTCTTCCCTTTTCTTTTGGGCACAAGAATTAAGGAAATGAATTTGGACCACACAAAACCCACAACCCTACATGCAATAGAATTTGGACAATACAAAAGTTTCCCGAAAAAGGATAGAGGAAGAAAAGGTGATTTGAATGAATAAGGAAAGAGGGAAGTAATGAGAGACTTGGAGGGAGTAATAACACAACCCTTCCCCAATATATTCAAAAGACCATTGATTTCTTGAAAAATATACAGGATTTGAACTCCAACAAGCTCACTATATAACAGCTATTACATTATATTTCTATAACAGATCCCCATCTTTTGTACCCAAGACTCGATAATTTAATGCTAAGAAAATCTACTACTGAATCAAGAAACACCCAATGCTCGTCACAAATTGACACCTTGAACAGTTGCTGGTCAACCACTCCAATAAAATTGACACCAAACTGAAGGCCACAATAACAAATCCCTCATTGATAAGATATTGATTCAAAGAACTTCCACGTGTACAAGAATAGAAGCTCAACTCTGATACTAAAGAGCAAAATGTGTCGGGCACAAGAAGAAAGCAAGCTCAAAGGATGGACAATAAAGTAACCACTCACAGAACACGAAATACATAGTAGATAATAACACTCAGCAGACTCGGACGACAGATATCTTAGGTTCAAGAAGGAAAGGTCAAGAAGCAAAACCTGAAGCATTTTGAAGGCGTGGAGACGTATTTCTGATGACCACTCTTTCTTGACTAAATTGAAAGATGTACTACCCAAAACTCGCACATCACCCGCTTTAAACTGCAATTCCAATAAGTTTTATAAGCATTGATATATCATACGGAAATAATATAGTTCAGATAAAAGATGCAACTATCATGCAAGTAGTAGAAACCTAAAATGCTTAATCAGTTGCAGAAATTCACTTCTAGTTAGGAAAAGGAAAATAAATTGCTTACTAATAACGCCAGTTGTTGACATAATGGCATGTGCCTCGAAATAAATTCCAAGCAAGGGAAACGAAGAAGTAATTCAAAAGAATCTAATTTAGAAACTAAACTGCCAGAACTATGTGTAGTCAACGCATAAAGATCCAAATGTTTCACTCTTATTACTACTACATATAGATCCTTCACTCGTAGTAATATTGTATGATCGAAGCATAGTGACATTCATTTTGAGGTAGGCACATAAACTCGTAGGAAGAGTAATCAATGACTCATGTCATTACTCGCTTCTAAAATATTTACATAATGCTCCAACACTAAGAAGATCCCACAATAAGTTTACAATGCAAGTATCTCGTTCTAAAGTTTTTCTTCCACCAGCATAACATATTATTCCCTGTTTTCAGTTTTCACTATAGTCTTACTGTTTGACTTGTTTTACTAAATATATTGAAAAATATCGATAACTATAAACGTACCTAAAATATTTCATTGAGTAATAAAAAATATTCAGAACACAATTTTTAACAAAAAAAAAGAGTAATATATAAATTAAAAAGAAACGGTCAAAGTGCTCTTTTGGAGACCACAAAAATTCATACAGGGAGACCATAGGGAAAATGATGGAGTAACTAGCGTATATAATCATTTTTTTAGCTCATAATTATTTTTCAACATTTAGGCAGGGCAGGCAACAAAGCTTTATGAAACTAATATGTGACTTAGTCACTTAGTGAGTATATAACCAATTCTTTTCAATTTTTCATATGTTTTTTTGTCAACATTGAGTTCCTTTTAGATTATATTGCTACATGCCTACATCAAAATTCAATAAATTCAGTAAACCAGATTCAACTGCTGCAAGTTAGGGTGGGAAGTTAGCACTCACTGATACAACTACTTTAATTAAAAATATTCTTAAAACAATAAGAATATAACACAGATTAAAATTAGAATGACTAACATATCTGAAAACTCGTGTTTATAAATTATTTATAGAATGATATCCAATGGTAAGACATTCCAGAAAATTGTACTTTACTACTAATGGCCAATTTGAATATTGCTCCACAAGCGTTTCCGAAACAAATATGTTTATGCTCTCTTACATCTATTCTCGTGCAGTTCTAAGTTGAACTAATTGAATTTGTACTCGTGAAAAACTATTTTCTTAACTTTCAACAGATCAAGTAGAGTTAAGAGCTTCTTTTAAGTATTCGAAATTGTAAATGTTATATCCAATTTCCATATTTGATAACTTATGAAATAACAACGAGATTCGCACACGTCGTCCCTTCAATGAAGGTTATCCTGGCTGGGAAACTTCCAAAAAGCATTTAGTCGTGAATACCTTCATCATATTGAGATTTGAGAACAATGAAAGAAGATATTTAAAAACAAAAAACCATGAGTATAACGGAAGGAATTACAACCGTTAACGGTATTGAGGCGGAAACAATAACATGTAATGAATTAGTCAACTGAAACTAAACTCCAAATCATAGTCGAATAAACAACGGAATATAAAATGCTTCAAAAAGAAGAAAAATATAGTTCTAGCAGTTTTGCTTTTGCATCTCACAAGTAATCATGCCTCAGATGTCATCATATACGCAGCTTGATCCTAGGCTAACGGAAAAGTTGGTTCTGAGAAGATCATTTATACCAATAACCACCTTATCAGAAATGAGTTACAACTTACAACTTATATCTCTATTTGGAATCATATAAATAGCCAACTAATAGAGTGTACTATCTCCACTTTCAGAGCCATCAAACAAGGGTGTATAAGATATTTTCAGAATCATAGAATGCACAAACGGGTTTCTACAAGTTTATAAAAATGATCATCTTTCACCATTCCTTGCATATCCTTCGAGTGACAGCAACAAAGCCTTAGTCCCAAGTCCCAACACGACTTTCGGTTGACTACAAAACGACTAGCTAACATGGGTAACAACAAAATTGATCAAAAGGGCACCAAACATAACTTGTCAACCAATCAAAGATCAAAAATCTTTTCTTTGTGATCAAGTGTTGAACTGCCATAAAAGGGCAACATTACCTAGATAACAACTAACATAAGCAATCAGCATTTCTAACAGATGAGTATCAACTATCAACTAACTATCCATACATTCAAAAACTCAACACATTCAAAACAATGATCAACACCAACAACAACATTACCCAAGTGCCTCAATGATTCCCACAAATTGCGGGTTAAGGGGGTCTGATTAAGAATTACAAAAAATTTGCAAACTAAACATTTAAGAATCAAAATCATTAAACCAACCCTTAATCAATATTTAAAAAAAAAACAAGATAAAAAGAAAAGGGAAGAGATAATACAGATTCTAAGAAAGTAAAAGCAGCATTCCGAGCATCAGGAGAAGAACTCCAATCAAGGGCAGCTGCAATTGCTCTTGCCACATTGTTTGTTATGCTTCCACTTTCTTCCATTTTTTCTCTCTTTAGTATTGTTTGTATACTTCCAAGTGCTGAAAAAACTGATATTTTGGGTTGTTTTTTAGGGATTTTAAAAGGGTTTTTAAGAACCCAGAAATTGTATTGTTATTGTTATGGTAATCATAAAATAGGAAAAGAATCAGTGATTTGTTTGCTTATAAATTGTTACAAGAGTAAGGAATATGGGGTGCGTTTTTTTTTTTGTTTTAAATGTTTTAACAATTTCACAGAATCAATTTTTTGGTTAAAACTGCTACAAACTTTGCTTATTCTCTGGAAAAGTGGAAATTAGTATGACCCTTAGTCAAACCAAAGCACTTTTGTTTGTAGAAGGCTTAATCTTTTTTATAATCAAGTCTTGAGCTCAAAAGGTTTGTCAACAATTTGATCATGGAGGAGTTTAGGTCATAAGTGTAGGTCAATTTTAAGCTTTTATCTTGTCCAATTCAGTCAATTTGAATAAATTAAGATTTAAAACATGTTTGGTATTAATTAGTGAATGATATGGTTTAAATATGTAATATATTTGTAATAAAATTGAAACGTAATTTATTTTCGCAGTATACATTTTACTCTTTCCAGTACTTTTACCCTATAACTTTCCATTTTATACCCCTAAATAAAAATAGCTTTAAACCTAATTCTTTCCTTTCATAATTAAACAACCTCTAAAGTTAACCAAATTTATTCAATTAAGATGATGATTTCACTTTAAAAAATGTAATTGATTGATTAATAGTAATTTATTGATCAAATTAATAATATTTTTTTGTTTTTTTAGTTAACTTTTTTTACGTTTTTGATTTTGTAATGTTCGGTTGTTGGGTTGCGGCAGGCTGACGGTGTGGATGGAGGACGAAAGGGGGATTGGCGACGCAACCGGGCAAGGGTGGATGACGATGTGTTTGGTGGGTGGAGGATGAAACGGCCGATGGGTGTCGTTCGTGAGGGCATGATTTATAAGGGTGGTGGGTTCGTTGGTGGAGGGTGACGGGTTCGCTGGTGGATGGAAAAAGGATGGTCTGGACGGTGGAGGGAAGGGGTGCCATCGTAAGCGGAGGGCCGACATCGCCGAAGACGAGACAAATGATGGACCCGTGGGTGGTTGATCAGAGGTGGGTAAGTGGTTGTTGTAGAGGAAGTTGGGGATGGTGGCTTGTGGTGGGGAAATAATGACAAAGTTCTATTTTTTTTCTTGATTGTAGTACAAACAAATGATGAAATGAGAGGGGTAATTTGGGAAAAAGCGTACTATAGTGAGTAAAATGTGTACTGCCAAAATTAACACCCAATTGAAATAGAGAATGCAATTAAATGTACTCACGATCTATTGAGTTTATCGAGAACATATAGCCAGTATTGTTTAAAATTCATGTTATAAAAATATACATACATATACTTATATTTTACTTGAATATATTCATATTGTTGTTTGTTTCACGATGACAAAAAACATGCTCATTTATATGCTCTTATATCAAATAATAACACCTATCGATCATTAATTACAACCCGTGCATTTTCTACACGGGTAAAAAACTAGTTATATAAAAAGGCAGCTCATTTATTAGCACTAAATGAACAAACTTTTAATAAAAATGGACCGTCTCATGCTTTTTTATTCCTCCGACCAAGAGTGATTGACATTACTCACTGTCCAATGTTCATTTATTCTAAAATTGGATTTGTTGAACCAGGAGAGGGCAAACCCTTATTGCTAATTGAGAAAAGTAAAATAAGTAAGTAATAGTTGTATCATTAATTATTTGAAAGTAAATTTCACCCTAATTTTGTTCTCGTCACGTAGTTACATTGAAGGGAAAATGTGGAGAATCTCTCACACGATTTACGCTTTTTGAGAAAAAAAATTTAATATTTGATTCCTTTGTTTATTACGAACTAATATGATATATATGATCAAGAGAAGAAGGTTTTACACAATGTTTGGTATGTGTGTGTGTGTGTTATAATACTGCTCATAACAATGATTAGTATATAAGGGGAGAGAAATCCTTGAGAGAGAAAATCCTTCCTAAAATGCTCGATCATATCCCGATCTCCTGATGGATTCTATAGTCCAACCCCTCTCTCCTATGCTTTACCATTAACCAACCATTCCCCCATTATCAAAAAAAGCTAAGCGGAAAATCATGCACATTAGCGATTTCCTGGCTAATCCAACGAATACCAACACTTATTTAGAAGTTCAGGAACTAGGGCAGTCCACCCATTGCAATAAATTTGCTCATAGCGGTAGCCTTAACTCAATGTCCTTTCGGGATAGGGTGCTAGGTTTTACGGTCGGGCAAGAATAATGATCAGAAAATAAAAGAAGAGTTCGATTTCGACTACGAGGACGGTGAATCACCAGAAATCAAATAAATTGATTACAAACGCCCTAAGATATTGTTAACCAACGAGGAGAAAGTCGATATCCTTAAGACATAATGTCACATTCTTATTATTAAGATGTTCGATTAGAGTATATAATACCTACCTTTAATGTGTAAATTTCGGGATAAGTGAACAATGAAGGATAAATTAACGCGAACCGATATTGGCAGCTCTTATTATGTTGCTCATTTTTCGCCAATCCAAGATTACAAGCATGTTCTTACTCAAGGCCCGTGGATAATCGATAATCATTATCTTACCATTCGGAAATGAATTTCGAATTTTGACACTAGTGAAGATCGCGTAGAGTTACATACCACGTGAGTTTCAGTTCCTCGCATGTCCGTCAAATATTTTGATAAGAACACTTGTACAACGTTGGCTGAAAGGGGCAATTTATCAGAACGAGATTCGAGGTTAACATTTCTCACCATTATTATCAAAATTATGGATGAATGGTAAAATTTACAGTACTCAATATGAAATGTTAAAGGTAATATGTTTTAAATGCGGCAAACTAGGCCATATTGTTTACAACTGCTTACAAGTCCAATCCGAACAAGTGCCCGACGTGGAGCAACCAAATGTTGTAGTGGAATCAACGAATTAACCAGAGGAGCAATCGGACTTTGGAGATTGGATGATGGTAAAAAAAAAACTTCCTAGAAAGAGAATACCTCAAAAAAAGACAAAGTCGACATGTCCAATGACGAGATGGTATTTGATGCGGCTCTTGTCGCGTAAGCCTATCAAACAATATTTGTATGACTCGATATCAAACTAATGAATGTAGTAGGGTAAGTCGAGATCGATCTACAAGGATGGTGGGGTTAAATGACTATAAGTCTAGTGTGAAAAAAAAAGAGAGAGAAACATAAGTATATAACTAACTATACGTTTTATTTCATATATAAAAAAACTTGAAAACAAATTTATTACAAGGGGTCATCGCCGTATTTCTTGTAATGGAAATACAAGGCTATAACATTTACTTAGCAAACTTAATATTACATACTAATTATTTTCTAGGTATTAATTCCTATAGTGAAACTCACTCCCGCGGTACCCAAGCGTAGAAACCTGAAAAAGTAAACAATTACGAAATCAGTCAACATTGACTGAATATGATTTCAGTTACCTTCAGCGGTCCTAAATAATTGTTTCTCATATATTTATTGCCAGTATCAGTCTATTGTTATTTGGAACACTCCTGTCATATTATCATAACATATAAATTATCGACTACCGGTCTACCATTACTGATGTGAGACAGATTACAGAGTAGAAACTCCTTTGGGATAAGCCCTCGTCCATCTATACAGGACCATATAATTATTTTTGTAACCCCCTGGCACTTTCACCACTAATAATCAGAAACCGCAATTCTCATATTATGGAGTCGTGCTCCCTTCCATGTACACACGTTAAATTTGTAATGTCATCCCTCTCCCGTAATCATATCCCGAATGCTACAATTGGCTAAATGTACATTATAAGAAAAACGAGCATAACAACATTATAGTATAATGGACATTAATATAACATGTGAGTGGTATAACAACAATAATATGGAACTTATACTCATTATTTTGATAAACCATTACTTATAATGTCATCTTATTTTATTGAAAATTATTAATTTTTACGATAAAGGTTCCCGAAACCTTTACTTTGTTAAGAGTAACTAACTAGCGGATAGTAAAATATGATTTGTAAGTCTCGTTCTTCTAATTTAACTAGGATCTAATCCACTTGCTTGGTTATTTGCTTCTTGTGTTTGTAGTTACGAATTGATGAAAGCACATCCTATTTATAGCACACAAATGTCGAATGGATAGTTTTGAGGTCAAATGAGGTTGCAACCTTAAGTGGTAAGAATTTATGACTTATCTTGTGATCCAAAAATGATGAGAGGGTTAGTATTGGCCGAAGCGACAGTCGTAGGGACTGTTACAAAGTTCAACAAGGCTCGCAGATTTTTAATTCAACTTGGAGTAGGAATCAAATAAGATAATATTATTATTATTAGGCTGAATAAAGGGTTTCCTAAAACCGGTATTATTAGTTTTCCTAATTGTAATAGTAGTATTTTATTTCCTTGTTTATTTAGAAGTCTAGTTTATTTATTTTCTAATTCTGGTTAGATTAAAATAAGGCAGCTAGGTTGATTATTAGCTAGTATAAATAGAGCTCATATGTATTGCTTATAGGAAGATATTGAATGAATAAGAATTAAAGCTGAAACTTTTGGTGTTTGCAAGTTTTGTAAACATAGGATCGACGCGTTTCGTTCCGACATTGTTCTTGTTTGAAGCGTTTCAAACATTAACACGATTGATAGCAATAGGTCTTGCGATTCAATCACCATTGTTCGAACTATAGGTCTAGTTCGCGCAAATATCCCATTGTTTTGAGATCTTTACAGATTTCAAAGCAAATATCCCTTATTTTATTATTCTTTGAAAATGTTTCCGCTGCAAGTGATGAACGGTTTTGTCGCGTACCGCTCAAGCAAAAACAATTTATAAAACCCAACTAATGTGATAGCGGAAGTCGAGGTCGAACCACAAGGATGGAGGGGTCAACTACAAGTTTGAATGAATCCTATTCTAGCCTAATAAGAGATTGATTGGAAGATTAACTAAAAACTAGAAAAAGCAAGTGATCGCTAAATAACAAGGCAAAGACAATTAAGGGAAAAACTAAGGTAAAGGGTTCACCTTAGGGGAATTAATGGGTTAGTTTAGTAATTAGCAAATGGGTAACAAATTCGAGTAGAATTAATTGCTAATGTCTCAACAATTAATAATCATCAACAAAGCCATCGCATTTGTCTCAAATCACTTATATAAACACTTAGTCTAATCATCTCTACCACCGTCGCTTAAGAGATAATCAAACGATACTTGATAAAATGGGCAACTTTCGTTTACACATTTCATCAAACACCTAGTGTGCATATGGGTAATACCCAAACTATTACCACAAATCTACTAATTACCCAACTAATTATCCCACATAATCCTCCCTTAGGCCCCCTAAACCCTAGAAGGAATCTACTCACTCATTCTAAGGGAAATCAAACAACTAGAGGCAATGAATAGTGAAATAAACATCATGCTAAGGAAATGAATAATAATAACAATCAAATGATAAACAATAAACTAGAAATGAAAATAAATTGCATAAATAACAAAAAGATGAGAAATTTATACCAACAAGCTTGTATTAGTGAATAGGGAGAATGTCTTCACCCCAAAATCCTCAATACAAACCCCAAAACTATGATAATTCTACTAGGAAAGACTAGATCTACCAACTTGAAATGAGAAATTAAGTTTAATTAGGGAACGATTAGGAGAGTAATTAGTGACTAATAGAGGTTACAAATTATCTAGGGTTTTGTGCTAAGATATAATGAAAAAGCTGCTTACAAAATATTAGGGGAAGGGTATATATAGGTATCTCGAAATTAAGGAAGAAAAATAGAAGAGAAGGCGAAATGCGGATTTGTGTTCCTGGCCGGTCGACCGGCCGCCGGTCGTCTGGCCGGCCGGGAGCACATCAGAAGCTTCAATTTCTTCGTCTTCAAAATTCTTCTAAGTATAGGAAATGTGTTCCCAGCCGGGTGACCGGCCGCCGGTCCCCCACCGGCCTGGAGCACAAATGACTTCCCAAGCACTTACTGATGTAGTGCAGGCCGGGTAGGCGAACGGCCGCCGGTCGACCGGCCGGCGCTACCTGGGCCATTTATTCTCTTTCTCTTCTTCTTTCCTTTGTGGGCATGTTGTCTGCGCCGGGTGGCCGGCCGCCGGTCAGTGGACCGGCCTGCGCCACCAGAAGCTCCTTTCCTCATTCTTCTTCTCTATCTCCGAATCCCGACTCATGCAAGACCTTTATGCTCCGATTTCTTCATTTCCGCCTTAATTCCTACAAATTAAGATCGACATTCATAGTACGGGAAATCGGGGAGCAAAATGCAATCAAGGGCACGCAAATCCGTGTAAACGGACCAAAATGGGGATGAAAATGAGAGGAAAAATGTGACTAATTAAATGCTTATCAAAATTCCCCACACTTAAGACTTACTCGTCCTCGAGTAAGTAAACAAGATTCGAGACCCATAAGTACCCTTATTCAACACTACGCTAATACTAAGGCTACTACCTAAACTACTAATAATATCCGACGGTAGGCAATTAATGGGCCTCCTCCGTCCCTTCAACTCACAACGAGATACTCATGAGGTAGAGTACCTCCTTGCAAGGCAAGTAGGGGCTTGCTCAAAATCGCGACGCATCCAAATGAAAAACACGTAAGAACACGACAAAGATGCATCTAACAAAAGAAAAATCACATGCCTCATCCATGTGACGGAAATATCTAAAAGGAAAACCGTCTAAATAATGCATGATCCTTATAAGCCACTAATATCATAAAGCATGGAAAAATATTCGCCTCCTAGCGGTGCAAGTCTAATGATAATTTTGAACCCCGTCTACTATTTGCTTGGTCAAAAGCGATAAAATGGAAGATGGAAATGAAATCCTCGTGACGTTATTAAGCACAATAGCATATGGAATTCACGTTTCTCAAATAAATGAGACACAAGGGTCGTCCCGTCTCACTATGCAACACAAAGGCGAATGATCCAAGATGGATTAAAGGAAAAGGATATTTGAGTCTAATTGCTTGCAAGATTTTCATTTCAACACTTTGCTTTCTTTTTTCTTTTTCTTTCTTTTTGATTTGCATTTTGGTTTGCAATTTTTGGCATGAAAGCACACGGTTTCCGTCAAGGACATGCGGTCGGAACCAACAATAGGGGTATCCCCACCGTAGTGGCATCGAAAGGGGCCCTAGATTTGGGCCCACTAGAATCCCTAGAAGTTCCGTTTTGCACTTCCTCGACGAAAGCAAGAAAAGATGATAATTGACTCAAAATTTTTAGCTTGTTTGCTTTATTTCCTTTTTTGAGTAAGAGAGGAAGAACATTGGATCAAGAGTGGTTGCATAGCAAGAACGGTCACCTAATAATCCTTTCTACCATCGGAATATTCACATCAATTGAGGTTGTCGAGGTGGAATAAGCGCAAACTCGTGACTCAGCATTAGTAGACGGGTCAAAACTCACTAGAAATGCACAACCCAGGGCGTCTGAAATTCCACGATTAAGATGAACACTTTATGAATAAAAAAGTAGCAAAAAGGGACTATGCACATTCAACAAGTTTTCCAAAAAGACAATTATTAAAACAGTTTTCTAAATGCAATTATATGCCATGATGCAATCTAGCATATATACAACCTAAATGCACATGCTCTAACCGACTATATGACACATAAGCTAATGCTATCTCCTAACAGCACACAAGTGGCACACACGCCAATCAACAAAATTCACACCATCGTCATCAACACATCCCATCCTCAAATAAGAAGAAAAGGAGATAAGGGAGAAGAGAAATAGGAAAGATCTCACCAAAGCGTCTTCATTTTCCCTTTTTCGTGCCTCTTATGATGTGGGGCGCACCTATGGATGGAGATAAAAAGAAACACACGGCAATATATACAAAATAAACTATATACAAACTAGTCTAAACATATATTTTTTTGGAAAATTTTCAAATTTTTCGATTTTTAGGCATTTTTCAACTTTTTTCAAAAATCAACGATATATACAAAAGAAATAAAATCCTCCCCACACTTAAGTCTTACTCGTCCCCGAGTAAGTGACTCAAATATGAAAGGAGGGGAAAAAAGAAAAGGAAAACAAAACAATTTTTTTGGTTTTTTTCTTTTTTTTTTGGGAATTCCCTCCCCACACTTAGTATTTACATGGTGTGAGGGGTGAATTCAAAACAAATAACATGTTTTTGGGTTTTAAATATTTTAAAAAATAAAAACTTGTTTTTGGGTTTTTGATTTTTGCTGATTATTCACAAAATGAACAATATATACAAGAGTGTTAACTATGCAAAAGAACTAATTCTAAATGAAATGCATGAACTAAATAAAATTCCTAAAGCTAAATGCAAAATGATATAATACAAGGTGCATGCTCTAAGTAAATGCGAGGTAAACTATATGCTAATCTAGAGTCTCATTGTGGTGGTAAGGTGCATAAATGCAAGGCCCTTATGGGGGTACCTCCCACAAGAAAGTCTAGTGTGCCATATCGGAGTCTCGTCGTGGCGGTAAAATGCATAAATGCACGCCCCTCATGGGGGTACCAACCACGGGAAAGTCTAAAAATGACACCTAACAAAATGCAACTACACTATATGGATGCAAGGCTAAATTAAATTCTAATGCAAGCCTAAATGGATGCAACTAAATGGATAACTAAACTAAGATATAATACAAGTATCTAAATGCATGCAAAAATATAAACATGATGAAGATTTGGATTAAAAAGGAGCATACTCATGGGTTTCCGGCCTCAGGAGAATCCGCCAAAGTCAAAGGATGTAGTATCAAAATGGCCACCACCGGCCTCAGTATAGGACGCATCTACATCCCTGGCTCCCGAACCAGAGCCGCCACCCTCCACAATCTCGAACCGGGGACCCATCCTATCAAACCACTCGGCATTCTGTGCCGCAGTCTTTGGGTCCACCTCCTCCTCATTAACTACCGGCTGAGCAAAAACCGGTGCAGAATAGTAGTCATGCTGAACACTGAAATCCCCAAATACCCTCGACCCCTGATCATACCCACCCTCGGGCCACATAAAATAGGACGGATGCGGACCAATGGGCTCCCTATACCCCTCCTTACACCAATTATCGTAAGAAGGGTATTGGCCAAGAGCCAAGTCATAATACATCCTATCCACCCTCTGTGACAAAAGAGCTCTCTCCCTAGCTTCCTCCTCTCGCCACCTAGCCGCCGCCTCGGAGGCCAAATTCATATCGACCATGAACTGAATCAAGGAAGGATCCAAAGGTGGGTAACTAGGAGTGGTGGAAGTGGATGCCTCGGGTTGGGATGAATTAGGCCAACGACGCCATTGTTGTTGATGGAAAAAGGAGGGGTTCTCATAAGGCATGGTGGTGGGAGTGGGTGTACAACCCGAACAGTACCCAATTTGCTTAAGCAATAGTTTATTGACCTTTCATTAGAACTTAAGCTTTTTTAATATGGAAATTTTTTGTTCCGAGTCGTATTTTGAAATTCCGCGTTCGTATTTGGAATTTTTGAGAGATTTCATGAAAAGACCGTTTTTGGTCATCTTTGACTTTTCTTGACTTTTAAAACCGTCTTTGACTTTTTCTTGACTTTTTAAAGTCGTCATTGACTTTTTATTTATTTTTAAGTCGTCATAAACTTTTCTTGACTTTTAAGTCATTTTTGACTTTTCTCGACTTTTAAGTCGACTTGGACTTTCGTTGACTTTTCCCGACTCGTCTTGCGATTTTGAAGACCGAAATTTTATTTAAAAAAATTATATTTTTGATTTATTTTTATTAAGATTTATTAGGAATTTAATCATAATTTAATATAATTATTTTGAATTTATTCGGAATTTAAGAATAAACGTTTAACGGTTTTTAATCGAACGTCATTTAACTATTCCCGACGCATCGTAATGCGCGCAACAAAATCGAAACTCGACTTTGGCATGAGGCACACGTTTATGTCATCGTTTTCCACTCACAACTAGATATTTTATTTGTTTTGAATAAACTAATAATAATATCTAGATATTTTTCTACTTTATCGATCAGTTAACGAAAATTACGCAAAACGCTCGAAATCAGACCCGGAAGTCACCATACCACACGGCTCCTTTTCCCCTCTAATAGCCTTGATATTTTCATTACTTTTGATACAATAATCATAATATCTATATATTTGTTATAATTAACTTTATCGTTAATTATATTTAATCGTTTACCGTAAAATAATTATTAAACGCGAGTCAATTACGTAACAACAATTTCAAAACTCGACGTCCTTAATTGCCTATAAACACACGGCACACACAACACCATCACTACTCACAAACAACTTTTCATCTTACAATAAATCAAATAAAGATCAAAACATCATTTATTAAATCCGTTCTTCGTGTTCCTTCATCGTTCATCATCGTTCTTCATCGTTCTTGAGCAAAACCTTTATAACAGCTTCGTTTCTTCTTAAATCCATCCTAATTTATATTTCTAGAATCTCCTCTTCGCTCCTCATCTTCACGTACGTTATATTTCAATTCCTTCAAGATCATTTTCAACTTTAATTATGGAAATTTATCATTAAGTTCTAATAAGTTTTCCTTGTATTCTTATATGGGAAGACTTGAAGACGATTTGGAGAACTCGTATATATTGGGTGAAATTAGAGAAGGGTTGTCTTATTTATATACTTCTATTATTTTGGTGCTAAGTGGATTTTTGGCTAGCTAAGTAACAATTCCGATTTACTCGACGAATTAATGTCACATAGCCTTAGTTTTGTTTGTAGCTTTTAGTTTAGGTTCATGTTATGGTTATGTAGGATTTTAGTTAGTAACATAGTCTTTAGTTTTGTTTCTTTTGATTTTGGTTCATCTTTATTTTTGGTTCATGTTTTTATGATTTATGGATTTTTAGTTAGTAATAGGTTAAGTAGTGGTTATTATGTTGTTTTATGATTCTTGATGATTTTTATGTTTTATGGAATTTTTATGTTGTTTTATGATTCTTGATGATTTTTAAGTTGTATGTAATTTTTATGTTGTTTTATGATTCTTGATGATTTTTATGTTTTATGGAATTTTTATGTTGTTTTATGATTCTTGATGATTTTTAAGTTGTAGGGAATTTTTATGATGATTTATTGTTTGTGATGATTTGTAAGTTGTAGGAAATTTTTATGATGATTTATTGTTCTTGATGATTTTTAAGTTGTAGGAAATTTTTATGATGATTTATTATTCTTGAAGAATTTTAATGATTTTTACTAAGTTATGATTTTTATGTTGTTTTAGTGTTCTTGACAAATTGTGATGATTTTTAATAATAATGATTTTTGTAAGGATGAATGTTAAAATGGTTGTTTGATGATTAAAAACATGTTGGAATTTATTTGATGTTGTTGTTGGTGGGGCCGAATTGTGTGGCTAGAACCGGACCAAACCAGACCGGTCCAGGCCGGTTCAGACCCGGTCTGGGTTGGTCACGGTGGGTCCGGGTTTTGGTCTTTGGGTTGTGTCGATGTTTGATTGATTGGTTGTTGTTTTGACGGGTTTTAAATATGTTAAAGCATGCGGGAAATATTAGGAACCGGTTTTTAGTAAAATCGAATCAAAGGCCAAAACAGCCCAATTCTGTCCGTGAGGCCCAAAACAGGCCCATGTGGGTCCGGCCCAATTCAGCCCGTGGGTCCCACTTTGGGACTTGTGACGGTTTTTGAGTTATCGTCATTTTTATCGCGTTTTGTAATAATTAGCAAGCGAGAAATATTAATAAGTAAAATATTTCATTAAAAAGGTTTTTCATTAAATTATTATTTCTCACATGTTAGAAATTATAAGACGAGACCGTAGTTTAATTTAATCTTCTTTTAGTCAAACGGGTTTTTGGGTATAATATGATAATTCATATGTTAGAAGTAGTAATAAAATAACATGTAATGAATATGTTGATTTTATGTCTATGTGTTAAAGACTCTGCTTCTAGCCGGTTTGATCCAACGGGTTTGGTCAAACTAAGATCTAGTCAGCCCCGATTTGACTGATGACCTGTCGCGGGACTCGGGTCGGGGATTTGTCTTCAAGAAAGGTTGTATTTAATTACTGAATTAGCCTTAGTAGATATGAGGCGATATGATATTTGATTTTTATTTATATGCAATTAGTCACATGATAGGATGTGTTCCCGTGACTGTTTGTTTATATGGTTGGTGTCGTGTTGACTAAATACCCATAGAGAATTATGGATATATGGCGTCTTGACCATTCTAATTCTAAATGAGTATCTTGGACCATGACATTGATAGGTCCGTACTGTCTTTAACGAGTATATAGTTCGCCGCTTGATAGCTTTTGTGTCTCGGCTTGGTGGGTTTATATCCACGTCGGGGCATGGCTGCCTTATCCATTTTGGGACTGGAGCCAGCTTAAGTACTAGCCATCTCTGCTTCGGGGGTCGCCTAGTAGAGTTTCTCATAGACGGTTATGTCATGGGACGGGGAACGGAATAGCTGTTGTCGCTAGGTCTGATCAGTCTAGGACTAGGATGTGTTTCCTACCTTGTGGTATAGCCTCGAGTTACAGAAGTCACTATTGAATTGCACTATAACTAGGAACTTATGCCTGTTGTAGACGTATTGATCTTCCTGTTTGTATGATTCTATGAGTTCTAGACGGTGAGATGCAAGCCGGCTAGGATTGATAGAGTTTGGATTAACGGTTGTTAACTGATTCACATGATTACGTGTTGATTAGGGTTTGAGTGTACCAGGGCCATGTTACTTGGTAACCGCTGAGCCAGCATACCAGCTTCCCTACCTCGAGTGGATATTTTATTACCGAATTCACATGATAGCTTTCATATGATAGGTTATATGTTAGTTAACTGTTTCATAACATGAAAAGCATATCATATATGTTAAGGTTTTGTATTGTATATATACATTGCTTTTATGTTTTTCATGTTTCATTAAACTCGACATTTCGTGGCTGGGAGAACTCGGAGTTACTCCCCACTGCCTGTGGCTTCCGTGTTTATATTTAATGCGGTCGAACAGGTGGTGTTGCATATTTGGGGTACATGGACGAGCTAGCGAGCGAAGTATTTACCTTGGACCTATATTTGGTTCATAGTTTGTATATTATTGTACACACTTTTATTTCCGTATTTATACGGGAGATATGTCTCCCGTCTTGTAGATTTCTTTTGTATAATAGTATTTCCGTTTTGTAATGACCTTTTTATGTTATGACACCTTCGTTATGTATCATTATATTTCGTTTATGTATTTAAATAATTTTTTTTCTTTCCGCAAATTTGAGGGTGTCACAGGCTTTCATTGCCTCTTTGACGGAATCCAGTAATTTGACTCCGCAAGAGTGTGGTTCGTTCTGGTGGGAAGTACTTTTGATAGAAAACAAGAGCTAGACCATCCCAGTCGACTATTCCTAAGGCGACTCGATCAAGACTATTGATCCAGAGTTTTGCCTTTCCTCTTAAAGAGAAGGGAAAAAGCATTTCCCTAATCTGTTCTTGGGATACTCCAGTTTGTCTAATGGTGGAGCAATAGTCACAGACGTTTTTTATATGAAGGTTGGGATCTTCTGTGGCATTGCCACCAAATTGATTTCTTTCTATTAGATTGATGAAGGCAGGTTTGATTTCGAAATTTTGGGCTGTAATTTGAGGTGTAGCGATACCCTTTGGAAGTGTATCTGCGGTGGGTTTGGAATGGTCGGAAAGTCGAACCATTTTTGTTTGTGAAGATGAAGATGGAATGTTGATTGAAGGTTGATTGGTTTTTTGGAATGGAGATGAGAATGGATCTTCTTCTCCTTCAAGATTAGGTAGAATATCCGAGTATTTCTCACGAATATGATCTAAACTTGAAATATCAGAAACTTTTCGAAATTTTGCTGAATAGCTTTAATTTCCTACGCAGAGTTCTTTCTAGTTCGGGGTCTAAAGGAATAGGGGTCCCTAGTCTAGAAGATCTGGGCATAAGATTGAAAAGCTAAGATGAAAAATCAAGAGAGGTCTAAAGGAATTTGAGTTCCTAAAGACTAGATAAAACTAATTGTGATAAAAATCACAAGAAAGAGGAAAACTAAACCGTGCTCCCCGGCAACGGCGCCAAAATTTAATCGAGCCTGTCGCAAGCCCGATGCAAAGATAATTTACCCAGACTAGGCTAATAACAAATTAATGTAATTAGGGAAGTAGGGGTCGATCCTCAGGGAGATGGTATTTCCTATGGATTGTGAATCGTCTCACAATTGAGTTTAATCTAACGATTTTCTGGGTTTTGAGGTTTTGAATTCTAAACTAATAAAGAACATAAATAAAAACAAAATGAAAGCAAACTAAAATGAAAACAATAAAGCAAATGATGAATTAACAATAATGGGAAGCATCTGGGGAAGTAGGTTCACACATGTAGATTGACATATTGATGAAATTGGATTTAGGATATGCGAATAATTCATTGCGCGTTCATAAGAATGGTGTGCTCATTACAATCATAGATCAGATGGTCTAGCAGGCATTTAGGCGATTTACTAGGTCTTAATCCACTAAGTCATGCTTTGTCTATTCAAATCTCATATGTCTACTTTGGAAAAGAATTCCATACTATTCAATGATTGTGATCAGGAATCGTCAACTATCGTTAAAGTCCAAACATGCATAGACACAATGTTTTAAAAGCACAATTTCTTATACCCAATTGTCATCTTTTAATCAATCTAACATGGCTACCCTACACCCTAGAAAGGTGACTACCCACTCATGATTATGTTTATGTTTAAGATGATGTTAAAAATTAAAACTAGCTAGGATAGACATATTTAGTTGGTTTTTAATACAATAATTTAGACTCTCTATGTGGCGATAATAACGACGCTATTTGACAATCTAAGGGATGAAACTATGATTATGAAAATGAATCTAGAATAACATAAATAGAAAATGACAATCAAATGGAAAACAATAAAAGGTAATAAGTAAGGGATAAATTAGGAATACCTAAGGACGATCAACAACGAAAGTGATAACGGTAATAGAAATCCCTTTCATAGAATAATCGGTCCTTGAATTACAATTCTTAAACCCAACAAAGTTGATCACAAAGATTGAAATTCTTATTGAACTAAACTAATGTTTTGATAAGAGATGGACAGAAATAAACTAAGAACAAAAGACAAAAGAAGAAGAAAATCTAAACTAGAAAGACTAAAAACTAAAGAGAAAAGAAAGAATTATTCTAAAGAATGTTGTAAAGAAGATTGTATAAGATGAGATGATATGAGATGAGAGGCTAGAGCATCTATTTATAGTGTTAGGGTTTTGTGGAGAAGAGGTCGTGCATTAAACACATAAGACAAAGATAGGAAGTTGGAGCCGCCATGCTCGGATCAGCACACATCCTCGATCGGAAACACACTTACCCGATCGGGTAAGTGGTCTTCTGGAAGCTCTTGACTAACCTTTCATCTTCCTTTGCTTTGACTTGACTTCCAACATCCCCCTTGACTTCTTCAATCTGGTTTGTTGATAGGATTTGATGTAAAGCGATGAATCCTTCCGCCTAACTAATTGATCTTCCGACAACTACGAAACTGTCTTTACTCCTTCTCTCTTTCAAATTAGTGAACCTTCTTGAAATGCCTTTCTCTTGGTCAAGCTTTCTTCTTCAAATCGTCGGGTTCTAGGCAAATGCTCGGGAATATAGAAAAAGGGCGTAGAAACGTCACTTTCCCTACAAAACAGGTTAAAACACAGGAATTCGCCTAGAAGACGATATTAGCTCATAAAATGGCTTAACAAAGCACAAATGACATATAAAACCGAGCTTAAGTGGGGGTTAAAATCATACAAATATTCACTTATCAAGTAACCCTTCACCGTTACCTTTATGCGTCTTTAAACGATTTCTAAGCCTTCCTCCACTAGATAGTAAACTTTGTCGGGGTCTAGAAAGTCTCCACCTAAACAAAGACGACAAAAGATAAATATAATTCACCTTTGAGAAAGACGGATAAATTGAAAAGCGAGAAAAACGGTAATTTTATTACCAATACGGATAGAGGAAGATGAGAGGGAAGGAATAAGACGAACCTTGGTGAATTTGAGCAAGAAATGAAGGCGTAGGATCGATACTAAGACTTGAGCAAATATGGAGGCTAGGTTTTGGTGGTTTGTATGAGGAAGAAGAAGTTTGAGTTGTGAGGGGGTTAGGTTATGAGGGAGTATATGAAGGAGTAAGTGGAAAAAGTCAAGGAAAAGTCAATGACGTCTTAAGACGTGATTCACATGAAATCTCGCGTAAAATCAATATACGGACTCGGAAATTCTAAATTCGACACGGAAAAATTTAATTCTAAACTAAAACTAAATTTCGCTGAAAAGTATCCGTAAAATATTTTTATTATAAAAATAGGGTACATTTGCGGGTGTTACAATCACCCCACCTTTTAAAAAGTTTCGTCCTCGAAACTTGAGAGTAGAAAACAAAAGTATCAAAGACAAGAATCGGTTTTAAAATTAACAAGGAAGCTTTTACAAGGGAAACATTTATGAAACGAGGTTCTCCTCGAAAACGGTTTAAGGAGAATTTTCATAAGTGTGAAACTTTACTTACGGATCTCAAGAGTGCCCGTCGCGAACGAGAACTCTAATTATCCAGATCAAAACAATGTCGAAATAATGAAATCGAAAATCAAACAAGCGTTAGTAAGTGCAGCACTAGTTATCAGACGTCTCCAATAACAAGTGCAAACATCCAACCAAACGCAAAAATCCAAATATAAAAGAGAAAGAAATCTATTTTCTCCAAAAAGGAGGTACAAAAACCATTTTTAGACTTCTTTGAAACGTTAAATTAGAAATATAATATGGAAATTTGAAGGTTTTATCAAAGATAAAAACAAATAACATGACATTACACGTACATAGAGCGACTCGTACATCTCCCACACAATTCAGGGTAACAAAATATATACAAAACACGCAAAAACGAAACAAATCGAACTCTTAGGGAAAGGAAGAATCACGATGAAGTTGGCAGGAAGATCTACAAGAATTCGACATCACTAACTCTACTAATAAACCAATTCCCCAAGAGAATGCAATTTACCCAATTTGCAACTCATCATTTTCAATCATCAGAATTCCTCCATAATCACGAGATTTCAAGCCAATAACCTAATTATTCAGGTCCATTTAGTATCCACTAAAGTCCATCGGCACGGTAGACTCCACAATTAACAATCCACATGTAAGATTCATTACGAACTCTAATCTTCTTAGTTTCATCAAAACCCTTACTAGAAACCACCAACAAAATATTTATATCTAGGGAAACATGATCGCTAACAACCACAAGGTAAAGGAGACTTACCATGAAATTCCCTTGATTTAATTTACTTCAAACTCATTATCCTAAATTTGCAATGAACTTTCTCATCCTCGAAAGTCAAAACACAATCAAAGCAACAAACATGATTATCTAAGATCCAACTAGCCTCATCCCATATCTCACGACAAGGAAAAATCCACAATCCATTATCGATTATAATAATTCTTTAATACGCCATAACATCCTTAATTCGATCATTACTACGCTCGAAGCCTCAAATATAAATAGTCACATTAGCAAACTATGGTGGTTACTAATCCTCAAGATAAATGGGTTCACCATTCTAACTCTATAATCCATAACAACTGAGTACTCACTATCAAAAGCTTGAAATGAACATTTCCCAATTTCAAACTATGATTCCTTAAGAATAAAAGAAAATTACTAATTCCAAACCACAAATGGTCAATCACTTGGCAATTAGACAACCATTCAAATCATCTAGTTCATCTAAAACTCAATATGAATCGATTTTCATTTACGACAATACTCCTCAAACCTTGGGTACCGGCTTAATTATCCTAAAGCAAAGTCTCTTTTAGAATCCACCAATTAGAGACATCCAATTCCCAAATGACATACCAAGCAACCGTTATAATACCCAACAACAACGAACTATTATCATGATCAACTTAATTCTCAAAATGACACTACAATACTAAGCTCCAAATCTAAAACCACTAAGAGAGAATACATTATCACTATTAGGATTCATCCTAGAGCTTAAGTCCTATTTCCCATGATGAAATATAACATGAAATTTGCTCAATCCAAGGACACATATTCTAGCTAAAGAATCCCAAATTACATCACGCTTATTCTTTGAGCCTTACAAACGGAATATCCAATCCACTAGAGAAAAGATGAAGGAGCAACGAGATAGAAAACGATAAGGAATCTCAAGGAGAACACGAGAATAAATAAGGCACGAGATTACAAGAGAGGAGCGCTGAAAAATAACGAGGTCAAGAAAGAGACAAAGCAGATAGTAGAGGTATGAAGCTATCCGAGTAAGAAATAAGATACGAGCATGCGATTTCTTAAAGATCAATCTTGACAAAAACATTCAAGAATGGAAATGAAAAGGAATGATGGCACGAGTAAAGGTTTAAGGTTTAATCCACAAAATTTCTCCTTTCAGACTTAGGGTGATAGTAAAGCAACTCATCCCAAACAAAGGTCTCTTACAAGGGACCATCGTACCACAATCATCAAAGTAAGGTACACAAATCGATTACAACCCAATTCATCCGCCCTTTCATATAACACGGATTCCCAATTGCGGAATTTCAACTCAAGCATAATAACATTCTCTCAACTCCATAATTTGACACATTCCCAAAGGTTTCAAAAACCGAAGAACCAATAAGGAATTCTCCATACTAATCTCTTTTCAACTCCTACGGCCACAAGGTAGAACACCGAACAAAACGTCATTATCAACATCATATAGCCCATGAGTTCATTATTAACAATGTACAACCTCAAGTCAAACATCATCATTAACGTCCCAAGGTATTTCCATCATAGCTCACATCATCGAATCTCGCTCATATCTATAATCCTCAAGTAAGATGGTTCAACTTACCGAAACCTTACTACTTCAAACGAGTCTCCGATACCATAAGATAAGATCATATCTTTAAATCCAAGAACTATAGCCAAATGCTTTTCCACCAAGCCTATACTCACAAACACACAATAGGAAACCACAAGAGGTCACTTAACCTCAAAAGAATTTCGCACCTCAAGATATCATTCAAAACTTCTTATTTAAACCAATTAGACATATCATAAGCATGGTCTTCAAAACAATACTAAACGTCTAAGTCCAAAAGACTAAATTACTAATGAGTTAAGAAGTCAAAGCCAACTCATTCGACCTTACACCATCAAATATCATGAACTATTTACACACAAGTCATGGCAACCCAACACAAAATCCAAATATAAAAGCGAAAGAAATCTATTTTCTCCAAAAAGAGGATACAAAGTCCATCTTTAGATTTCTTTGAAAAATTAAATTAGAAATACAATATGGAAATTCGAAGGTTTTCTCAAAGATAAAAGCATAATAAGAAGGCATTACACGTACATAGAGCGACTCGCACATCAAGTTCACAAATCACGATAACACAATATATACAAAACACGCAAAAACGAAACAAATCGAACTCTTAGGGATAGGAAGATCATGATAAAGTCGGCAGGAAGATCTACAAGAATTCGACATCACTAACTCTACTAATAAACTAGTCCTCAAGAGAATGTAATTTACCTCAATTACACCTCAACATTTCAGTCATTAGATTCACGAGATTTCAAGCCAATAACCTAATTATTCAGTTCCAATTAGTATCTCCTAAAGTCCATCAGCACGGTAGACCCCACAACTAACAATCCACATGAAAGATTCATTACGTACTCTAATCTTCTTGGTTTCATCAAAACTCTTACTAGAAACCACCAACAAAATATTTATATCTAGGGGAACATGATCGCTAACAACCACAAAGTAAAGGAGACTTACCATGAAAATCCCTTGATTCAATTTACTTCAAACTCATTATCCTAAATTTATAATGAACTTTCTCATCCTCGAAAGTCAAAACACAATCAAAGCAACAAACATAATTATCTAAGATCCAACTAGCCTCATCCAAGGTCTCACGATAAGGGAAAATCCATAATCCATTATCGGCTATAATGATTCTTTAATACGCCATAACATCCTTAATTCGATCATTACTACGCTCGAAGCTTCAAATATAAATATTCACATTAGCAAACTATGATGGTTACTAATTCTCAAGCTAAATGGGTTCACCATTCTATCTCTATAATCCATAACAACTGAGCACTCACTATCAAAAGCTTGCAACGAACATTTCTCAATCTCAAACTATGATTCCTTAAGAATAAAAGAGAATTACTAATTCCAAACCACAAATGACCAATCACTTGGCAATCAGACAACCATTCAAATTATCTAGTTCATCTAAAACTCAAAATGAATCATTTTTCATTTATGACAAAACTCCTCAAACTTTGGTTACCGGCTTAAATTCCCTAAATCAAAGTCTCTTTTAGAATCCACCAATTAGAGACATCTAATTCCCAAATGATATCCCAAGCAACCGTTATAATACCCAACAACAACGAACTATCATCACGCTGAACTCGATTCCCAAAATAGCACTACAATAGCAAGCTCAATAAATGAAGCCATCAAGAGAGTACAATACCACCAACAGATTCATCCTAGGGTTTAAATCCTTATTCTATTCATGGTCAAAATCAACACGAAGCTAGCTAACAACCCAATCATCTCACCAGAGGAAAGACAATGTCACCATGAAACGGGAAGCGATAGGAAATTTTGAGGGAAACACGAACGCGATAAGATGGGACGAAAATTAGAGGGACGCTAGAGGTAGGGAATCGAGAGCTGGAAATTGGGTAGATATAGCTATGAAGATAGCCAAGCAAAGGAAAAGATAAGAGAAAACATTTTCCTAGGAATCAGGCTTAGTAGGAACTTGCATGAAAGGAAATGGAAAGGGATAATGGTACGAGTAAACGTTTCAAGTTTAATCCACAAAATTTCTCCTTTCAGACTCAGGGCGATAGTAAAACAACTTAATTATTCCTTTACAAAGGCCTCTCACAAGGGACCATCATACCACGTACAATAATCAAAGTAAGGTACACCTAGATTTGATAAATCGACTACATCCCAATTCATCCATCCGTTCACATAACACGGATTCCCAATTGCGGAATTGCAAACACAAGCATAGTAACACTATCTTATCTCCAAAATTTGACATACTCTCAAAGGTTTCAAAACCGAAGGATTAACAAGGAATTCTTCATACTAATATCTTTTCAACTTCTATGACACACAAGGTAGAACGGCAAACAAAACGTCATCATCAACATCCTAAGGCATCACCGTCATAGCTCATCTAATCAGATTCCACTGATGCCATAATCCTTAAGTAACATGGTTTAATCTATCATGACGACTTACTACCTCAACCAAGTCTCCGATACCATGATATAAGATCATTTCTTTAAATCCAAGAATTATAGCCAATTATTTTTCCACCAAGCATATACCCAAAAGTACACCCTAGAAAATCACAAGAAGTCACTTAGTCTCAAGGGCATTTCACAACTCAAGGTATAATCCAAATATTCTCACTTAGAACTACTAGCTCCAACTTAGGTATGATCCTCAAGACACTATAATATTACTAAACTCCTAAGTTCAAAAGATTAAATCACTAATGCTTTAAGAGGTCCTAGCCAACTCATTCAACCTTACACCATCGAATATCATGAACTATTTACACACAAGTCATGACAAGCATTTATTCACTAAAATCATTAAACATACCTTACCACACTTTCCTCAAGGATACCAACTCTCACCACTAGGGGAGAACTTAAGTCTACACAATTTTTCTCGAATCCCAAATTCATTCTCATCAGCACTAACATTCCACCAAGTCTAAAATTCTTCCGACCAAGTACAATATGCCACAAACAAAAGGGTATGGTGTCCACAAAAGGTCACATAAAGAAGTTGAGGGTACAAATTGATAAGGAGGAGGAAAGTAACAAGACTAATTTCCAAGGGGAAAAGAAGTTAGATGATGAAGAAGCACTTAGATAAAAGGAAGAGAGCATGATACATTAAGGACGAGAGAAATCATCGATGAGGAAGAAATACACTTCAATTAGGCTCGTCAATCTTCAATCTTCAATCTTCGGTAGAGGATACTTCTTCTAGGTAACACATGATCCACCTCAAGACGGTAGATACAAACAAACATAACATCACTCAACACAATCAACAAACAAGTTATAACCTAACAAACATCAAGTACACCAAAGACTACCAAGTAAAGTCCTTAATTTCTACCCATCTCTCATTTATTATTTCAAGATCAAGTAGTTTAAGTTTAGGGTTCACGTGTGTGCGTCGGGAGCGTTAAATCTCTGATACCAACTGTGACAACCCTCGCGAATGCGGAAATAAAACATACAAGCATGTGATTAATATAGCGGAAAATACGGTGTTGATCGGTTCTGTCGCGGTCCCGAAACAAAAATAATTTACCCGGACTAGGCTAACAACATAAGGAATGTAATTAGGGAAGTAGGGTGTCGATCCTCAGGGAGTACGTGTTACTTATGAATTGTTATGGATTGGTTTTCATTTAAAATCGAGTCACTTGAGTTGTTTGTCTGAACTATTAACATAAAATAAATTGACAAGAATATAAATGACGATATGTAAGAACAAATATGTAAATTGCAAAATAAAAACCCAGAATAGACTACTTACCCGATCGGGTTGTCACGTACCCGATCGGGGAAGTCCTCTGATCTGAATGTTGACAACTAATTTCTAACTAAAGACGGTATTTAAATGACAATATTGAAAGTCTAACTAACTAAACTAATAAACAGGACAATAAAAATAAAGTAAGCTATCTAAGAACGGAAATAAAAAGACGATGAAATAAACTAACTAGGAACGAGAATAAAAAGACGATAAAGTAAACTAACTAGATAACAACGAAATAAACTATCTAATGCGGTAAAACAAACTATCTAATAATAGAAATAAAATGACAATGAAATAAACTATTTAAAACGATAAAGTAAACTAACTAATCAAGTTGATATAGTGAAAGAGAAATACATGTAAAATCATTAAAAGTCTCATAGATACCAATTTTAGAATTACTTATGATTGTCTAGGCCTTGTAGCGGTATATTCCTTCCGGATTCGTACCGACCTTTTAGTGGGTCCTAACGTCCTTTCAGCATGGTTAAGTCACTAAACCCCTATTGATAGTCCTAATTCCTATCCCAACTCTCGTCATAAAGATAGAAATGACTAATACAAACAATTGCTTATGGCCACTAAACAAAGTTAGAGAATTTGACACGACCAAAGGAAGAAACAATTAGATGATTCAATTGGTAACTACTCTTCTTATAATTCATTTAACTCGTAAATCATTCCAAATATTACAACTCTATTTATTTTATTTACACAATTATAATTTTACAATATTAGATTTAATCTAATCTATGTGATTAAACTATGAGATATAAATACTAAAGTGATCATGGTGATTATCTTAACATAGATTCTAATGATATTTTTAAGGATTATATGATTAGGTATATTATAAGGTGACATGCTAAATAATACTTTGGTTTTAACTAAATTGGTTTTAGGTTGATTTCCTACTAACAACAATATTATGAAAATGATACTAATGAGATTATAATTCATGGTGGTTAAAATTGCATAAGTAAATAAGATTAGAGAATTACCGATAAGGAAAATGAGTATATAAGAATGAAAGTAAGAAAAAATACCCAATAACAAAAGCTAAGTAAACACTAGAGAAATACTAAGAAAACTATAACAACTTGTAAGAAAGTGTGCTAAAAGAAATGATAATAGGTTATTAGATTATTGTAAGATTGTGTGTTTAGATGCTTGGATGATCATTGGCTTTTATAAGGCTGCATGGCTGCTGATCCTCTTGCAAATTCGTACCCTAGTCAATGCATTAAACCACCCATTTAAGCTCGGATTGAAGAAGAGCCAAGTAACGTCTTCCTGCAGAAATACCCGATGGGGTAACAGGCAATCCGATCGGGTTTTTGTGTAAGTCGGATTTTCCGTCTCTTCATCTTAGGCACGGAATCCTATGCCTTAGTCTTTGGTCAATGCATTACGGAATTGGGCTTGGGCTGATCTCCTCTTGACTTGGGTTGAGTTTTCTTTTAAAGTTCAAAGCCAAAAATCTAAATTGAGTCGATTCGAGGAAAGATGTAGCGGAATCGTAATCAAGTCGTAAACTGGCTATCATCAATTTCCTTGAAAACTAGTATCCTAGTGTCTTTGCTCCATAAAGTAGGAAAATATAGCAAAACCGCTTCATTTCCTATAAAACGAGTCAAAACACGCAAAACAACTAGAATAGCAGTATTAGCTCGTTAATCACTTAACAAAGTGCATAAATCATATAGAAATCGAGCTAAAACGGGGGATAAATCAATACAAAATATCACTTATCAGGTGTTTTTAAAACTTTTTACATGCAAATAGAAAGCTACGAGGAATGTCAATAATTACAAACCAAAATATAAAACACTACAAGAGACGTAGTCTCTCAAAATGCTATCCAACATCACAGTCATTAGCAACTAGCTAAACAACTTCTAGAGGTGACTCATCCAGGCCAACGCCCGCTAGATCACACCTGAACCCAAAATACCACAAGCAAAAAGCCATCCAATCAAGCAACCTGTTCATCCATGAAAAACATGAACGCCACAGTCAGTGGGGAGTAACTCCGGGTTCTCCCAGCCATATCACAATAAACATACTTAAATGGTAATATGAAACTAGAAGCATGCATATATAAATATACATGTGAAATACGAGAAGGATAAATAGGCAATTCAATATATAAAGATAAGAGCATATGAAGTACCAAACCGTAACTATCATATTATAGACAGACTCGGGGATGACACTCTTAGGCAACCATACACTCTCACTAGGGCTTGCATCTCACCCTTAGCGGCATAAGTTTGATAAGATTGAGACTCAACAAACAAACCATGCCAAGTCATCCAAAGATCACAAATAACCAATCATATAATCATCCATTCAAACGTACAATACGTTGACGACATCGATCACGGTAAATGACACGCACTAGCACCGTGTACATGGCAAGTATGATTAAAAGGCATCCACGGGATAAAACATTTCCCTGAACACATACACGATGCTACATTTCGTATATGTAGACTAATTTCCACCTGGTAGGTCGACGATATAAATACCCGGTCCTAGTCTAAACCTGGCCACACTCTCGGAATAAACCATTTTCCGATTTGACAAGCGATGACATTTCGCATCCAAGACTCGGTCAATCATAGACGCCGAGTACCCCAAATTCGGTCAACCTTCACGAAAGAGGCGGAAAAGAGCACAAGCCTCATAACAAGCGGTACGCTACATGCAAATGACACCACCTCGCAAATATACAACATTTGACGGCTGGATCGATCAATGCAAAGCGTTTGCCTCCCAACAACGTCGTCATATGCCCATTAACACATGCAATTAAGCAGTAAGGATAC
The DNA here is from genome assembly GCA_022085475.1 of Heliosperma pusillum. Classification (NCBI taxonomy): domain Eukaryota; kingdom Viridiplantae; phylum Streptophyta; class Magnoliopsida; order Caryophyllales; family Caryophyllaceae; genus Heliosperma; species Heliosperma pusillum. The sequence goes on from JAIUZE010066216.1 coordinate 32,390, forward strand.
ACTCCCCGTTCCGACATTCCAGCCTTACAAACGTGGAGGTAGCCAAGGGATTGAGAGTACAAAGCACATAGAAAGATAGTGCTCAAACCGTAACATTTGTAAAACCGCCTCAAAGTGGGACATATCAAAAACCGTCACAAAACATGCGATACAAGCGAAGGGATTATCATATATTCAAAACATTAATATTTAAAATCAACTTATAGAGTCAAACTCAGAAGTCAACAAAAGTCAAATTCAAACCTGAGACCCGAGACCTAAACCCGACAATTGAAGTTTGTTACAAAGAAATCATCAATGCAAGAAGACTAAGTCATAAGGGTCGAGGAAAGTCAAGGCGGAAACTAGAATTCAAAGGTTCAACTTTGGGAAAACTAGCAGCAAGAAACGCTGCCAGCGCCAGACGACGCTGCCAACGTCCCACGACGCTGCCAGCGTCCCACGACGCTGCCAGCGTCCTGGTCTCAGGCACGCGATCCTCATTTTTCAACTCATTATATCAACATACAACAATCAACATTTATTAACACAAACCATCAATTCTCATATCAATTCACAACTAACAACAACCATCATCAACAACACAATTCCTATTATTACTAACCTTATTCTAAATACGATTTCTAACATAGAAAACACATTAAAACACGTAATTGATATCGAGTAACCCTTGACCGTTACCTTTTCGCGTCTTCAATCGATTTCTAAGCCTTCCTCTACTAGATAGTAATCTTTATCGGGGTCTTGAAGGTCTCCACCACTAAAGGTCAAGGACGATGAGAGCGGAAGATTAAGATGAAAATTAGCGGATTTGAGCAAGTAACGAAGGAGTAGTGACGATTTTAAGCTTGATCAAAAATGGGAACTTAGGTTTTGGTGGTTTGATGAGGAAGGAGGAGTAAGTGGAAATGAAGGAAGGAGTTAGGGTTTATGAGGGGGATATAAGGAGGGTGAGTGGAAAAATATGGGAAAAGCCCATAAGCGCCTTAAGGCGTAACCCACTCGGAATCCCGAGTAAAGTCCGAAAACGAACTTGGATTTTCTAAATTAGACACGGAAAATTAAATTCTAGACTCAATCTAAAATTTCGCTGAAAAGTATCCGTATAATATTTTAAAATACAAATAGGGTACATTTGCGGGTGTTACACTCCTCCTTATGTTCCCTCCTTCTTCTTCTTCTTCTTCCTCCTCTTTTCGGTTTCTCTCTCTAATCCCTCTCTCTTTCTACATTTTTTTTTTGTGTTTGAATGCAAGGAAAATATGATGGGAGGGTTGTATGTGATTAAATGGAGTATTGAAGAGGAGGGTTGGAAAAATAAAAAGGAGGCATAGGGAACGGGGAGTGGCATGAGCATGGGGGACAAAGGGGAAACATGAGAGTCTCATGCATTGGTCTATTTTCTTGGCATGCTTAGGGTTTTCCAAAGGATTTATTATGGCTGCTTGCAATCTCGCGTAAGGTGGCGTTGAGATGGGTTTTGCGCGACGGAAAATGATGCACGCGACGGTGTTTTATACAACCTCCAAATGCAATATGATTTTACCAATTATCGACACAACGATTGTGTATGTTCTTTTCTCATTTTATCATGGGTGAATTTGAATGCATTTTATTATTATTTATCCTTAATGTTTGACGATGATATCTATTATTAAATTAAGCGACTAGCAGTAATTGTATTGTTACCAAATTTTCCATTTTTTCTTATATTGATTTTAGCCTCTTAAAACACTTTATTATAATTTGTTTTAATTTTTTTTTGACGGATTTTACTGGTATTACATTAGTAGTAGGACCATGTTAACGACTTTTTTTGAGAAAAATAGGGAAGACTCTTTTGTCCTTACACTACTATATCAACAGTTTCCCGAATATTATGTATGTAACGACGAGAAAAGAAACAAATTATGGCATCTACGACAAAAAGGCTTTGCCATTGGCCGGTTGGTGTATACGAATCCGTCAGAAGGCGAACGGTATTAAATGCGTCGTTTTCTCCGAAATGTTCATGGACCAAAATCATTTAACGACTTACTAATGGTAAATAATGTGCTTTCTTCTTCCTTTCATGAATCGGCTTATCGTAGAGGACTTCTTGAGTCTCATAATTCGACTGACCATTGCTTAAGAGAAGCCTGTGAATTTCATCTACCTTTTACTTTAAGACGTCTCTTTGTCACTCTTCTAATATATTGTCAACCCAAAAATCCAAAGGAGTAATGGGATAAATATTTTACAGAGCTACGTGAAGATTTTGCTTTCACTTCTCCGCAGCAACCCTTCCGTGTCCGACGTATGACTCTAAAATGCATTGCTTGCATTGTTGAGTCTATACGAAAAAGTATCACGATTTTTTATTTAGGCGATCTTTTGCTAGAAGACACTGTTGTGGACCAACGACTCGTGAAAGATATTGGAGAAGAGCTAAATAATCTTTTTACAACTGAAAACCTTTAATGGAGTTAACTTTCTCAACACTGCACAAAAAAGGGTGTATAATACTATTTATAGTCGAGTTATGCAGAAAAAACATGGAGCCTACTATCTCGATGGCCCAGGTGGAACAGAAAAAACTTTTCTGTACTCGTCTATACTTGCAAATCTATGGGAGAAAGGTTTTGCTTTTGTTGTTGCCAGTTTTGGAATTGCTGCTTCCAACATTTTTGATTTAAATTTCCTTTAGATATCGAAGAAAATAAAAGTTCCCAGATCTCTAAGCAAAGTGGTATTGGAGAGTTCATTCGTAAATTTTGTTTAATAATATGGGCGAGGCTTCAATAGCTAGAAGCCAATGTATCGAACATTTTGAAAGAACTTTAAGAGATGTCTGCTCAAACCATTCTATGTTCGGTGGCAAAGTTGTAGTTTTTGGAGGTGACTTTTGACACGTTTTACGTGTGATACCGACGAGCACGCTACATGAAGGTTTAAATGCAAGAATTGTGATGTCTGCACTATGGCCAAAACTTGAGAAGATACGTTTGACGACAAATATGCGCGCTATTCATGACCCCATTTTAAGCGATATTGTTTTGTGCGTAGGAGAAGGATGCGCGCCTTTTGAGAATGGGATAATCGTTCAGCTCCCGAGAACAATCGTCCTTGATAGAACTCACAATTGTTTAGTTGCTTGATCTTTTAATTGACTCGGTTTATCCAGATGTTTGCCTATTTAGTTCTGATGAGAGTTCTATGACAAAGAGGGCAATACTGACGCCAAAGAACGACGACACTGAACTTAATCATTCGATCTTAGATTCATGTCAATCTGGTTTTTCGTACGAGTACATAAGCTTTGATAAAGTTGTTGACATTACCACTGAACAATATCTCATTGAATTTTTTAATAATTTGCACCCAAGTGGACTTCCACCCCACTGCTCAATACTTAAGGTAAATAGTCCAATCATTTTGTTTCGCAACTTAGATCCTATTTATGGGCTATGCAATGGCACAACACTAATATGCAACGCATTTTCCCGCAATGTTATTGACGCTGAAATTATTGTTGGACATCACAAGGGAGAAAGAGTGTTTATTCCTAGAATTCCTCTTCAGCCATCTCCGGCAGATAAATATTCCTTCCATTTTAGGAAGAACAATTTCAAATATAGTTGTGACACCCTCAAATTTGCGGAAAGAAAAAAAATTTATTTAAATACGATAAAAGATAATAATACATAACGAACGTGTCATAAATAAAAAGGGTCATTACAAAACGGAAATAATATTATACAAAAGAAATATACAAGACGGGAGACATATCTCCCGTATAAATACGGAAATAAAAGAGTGTATAATAATATACAATCCTAAAGAACCGAATATAGGTCCAA
>JAIUZE010066217.1:0-44731 GCA_022085475.1 Heliosperma pusillum
AATCAGTTGGGACGACTAGGTTAATCCATTTATTTGAAATCATGAATAACCAAAAACCATAGACACTTCATGAAAGTTTTATCCTTTTTGAAGGTAAAACCATGAATGAAATGAAGAATAGTCTTAATAATAATTCCAATATACTTGTCTAAGTAGAGATTCATGAAAGTAAGTGGGAGCACTAAGAGGGATGTTTATATTCTTAATTGTTAAGAATAAGACGAGGTTCAAGAGTAGGTTGGCACGATGTTGGAACAAGGCGAGGGCAAAAGGCAAGGCTATTTTGAATAGCAAAGTCAAACCCAAGCAAGGTGTCAAACCCAACTTTTGATGATTCTATTTTACAGTGTAGGACACAAGAAAAGAAATGCCCCAAGTTCGAAAAACGTTAGAAACTTGGGGTATTTTTTCACCCATAAATCTATATGATAGACATTTTTTATTTTGACAAAAAATGCAAGTTTGCGTATCAGATACCAATTATGGTTTTCATCAATGTATTCAATGCATATAATAATGATTCGTGCGAAGACTAACCATGATTAAATGTCGACCTACAAGGGAAATATAACTATTGTAGTTCTATTTTCATAGAGACATATAAAAGTTATAATGTGATCAATCTAGTCTTGAATTTAGAGGTATACATTAATAATCGTTATTATGTACATGACCTCTAAATAAAGAATATAGTATCCACTTTTGTGTACGACACAAGTGTTTCACTTTTGTGAATAGAACAAACGTTGTATCTTTTTATGCCTATACTTGGTCAATGGTTATCCAATACCAATCAAAGGTAATTATATTCTTGACCTAAAGTAGTAATTACTTGTCATATAGATTGAAAAAAGGCTCAAAATTGGTGACCTATGTCTAATCTTAATTCTGGATTGTGTAGCACATTAAGAGGCTAGTATTAACAACTATCCCTAACCCATCTGATTTTGAATCTTATGGTGTGTGCGAATCTTGTATTCAAGGCCAGATGATTCGTGCCCTTTTGTTGAAAAGGAAATCGAACTAGTAAATTATTGGCCCCATTACACAAGAATACGTGTGGTCCAATAACAAACACAACCAGAGATGGTAATGATTACTTCACTTGATTTACCGACGATTTAAGTAGATATTATGTTTGATTCTACTTAATGAGGTGATAAGAGAAATCTTTGAAAAGTTCAAAGAGCTTCAATGAGAAGTAGTTAACCACTAGAGCATTAGATCAAGGACTTACGACTAAATCGTAACTATAAATATCTAAGTATTGACTTTGATTTTCACCAAAAAGTATTGTGAAATGGTTTCACAAGTTAAACTTCTCTAACACACATTATTAGATAAGGTGTTGTTGAATAGAGAAACAGAACCTTATACGATATGGTTTTGTCTTTATCAAAGTCAAAATGAGCCATTTGACTAACCTTGGGATCTTAATATTTTTGTCTGCTATTTCTTTTCCCACCATATTAAAACACATTTAAAACAGTCTGATTTCATTCCATATACGATATGGGTAGGTAGCGTACCTAATTTATAAGTTATTTGAATGAAAAAAGTGCTCAATAATCCAACATTGACCACGAGAACAAAACGTTTGTGACTCGTGATGCTGTCTTTCAATAAAAATACGATTATTTCTTGATAAGACAGAGTGGGAGAAAATATTTCAAGAGCCACAAACTGAGCATATGGTCCGGAAAAAGTTTTCCTCATTGCTTGTTCAGTAGTTGTTTCTTCGGAACCTAGGAGGTCAGGTGGAATTTTATCGCTCCTTTATAGTGATGAATTCTAATATGCGACTTATAAAAGACAGTTTTTAGTCCCAACTTCTTGATATGGCTTAGAGTCATACGATTCGTAATGGACTCCATGCATGATGGTCAGGTATGTGACCTGGTAAATTTTACTTGAAGAAACACGACCTCTTCAATGTAAATTGATTTTTAAGATCGAAATTTGCATGGATGAACATTAAAATGTTTTCAAAGGTAACTTGGTAGGCAAAGAGTTTTGCACCAACCCTAATTCTTTGATCCATTCGAATATACTTAGCGATTACAGCACATCATAATAGTATGATGCCAACTGGATCTCAAGAACCACCTTCTCGAATACGATTCTAGAAGAGGTAGTATATTTTATATTCACCTGTGGGTTCGTAGATCCTAACTATCCTAAGTTAATTTGCAAGCTTAAAAGGATGTCTTAAGTAAGCACTAAAGAGTTGGAATTAGTGTGTCAATCATGTCATAAATATTCTCGATATCTCGAGGAATTATGTTATACATGAAGTTTAGTGGGAGTAATGTGGTGTGCATCAGTCTTATATGTGGAGACATATTGATCATTTTAGATGATGGAAGATTTTGGAAAAGTAGAATACATCTTTTAGATATCTGGATTTATGGAGATAAATCTAAAAGGATATTAGGATTGAGTCAAAATTCTTATATTGATAAGATCTTTGACTAGTTCAAGGAAGTTGAAAACATCATAATTGATTCCTTTTGCTTCCGCTGCGGGATCAATTATATACGCTGTGATGTATACTCAATCCGACATTTTGCATGCTTTGAGTATGACGAATCATTTGCAATCAAATCCAAGTGAGAGTCACTTGATAGCCATAAAGAACATCCTTAGTACTTGCGAAGGACTAAAAGATATGTTCCATGTATTTGGAGTTTAAAATGAGTTGTGTGTAAGGGTTACACAGACTTCAGTTTCCAAACTGATCAAAGTGATTTGAAATCACGAGCTGGCTGTGTTTTATAGAAGATTTATCTAGTTGGAAGAGTTCCAAGCAGAAAAGAATATTGGAAAGGTTCCAAGTAGGAGTGACATTTTAAAATATAAATGTCATGTATCCGCTGGAAATGTTCCAGGCAGTTTATCATTGCGGATTTCACAACGGAAATGGAGTACATTGCGTCATATGATGATGCATATGAAGGTAGCTTTGATTGGACTGTATTGGAGGGACTAGAAGTAGTTCCTGTAGTTGTATATCTTATCCCATGATACTGGTAAAACAGTGGGAGCTACATTTTAGGCCAAGAGTCCTAAGTCTAGATTCAAACCTAGACGCGTACTCATAAAGTTTTATGTAATATGAGATTACGTAGATAAAGAGAAATAGCAATCAGAACGATGGAAAAGATGCAAGTATTGCTAATCCATTAGCCATGCATTTTGCAGGCTGAACATGATAGTCATGTCATTTCAATGGGATTGAAATATATACCTGAATTGCTAGAGATTATGAGATATGAAATTATTGATAGCGTATCAACTTTTCCAAATATTTGATAATCGCATTAATTGTTAGAGTTTCATTAAAAACTTCTTTATTTAGTTTGACTAAATTTTAATACTTTGTTTATCCGAATTGGTTGAAAGAAAGGTTGAACCCAATTCAAGTGAACAAGATGAACTTAGTATTTTGTCCCTAGTCACTCAACGAGGTGACGTCTCGAAATGACTAGATTGTAAGTCGATCGATGGTTGGTTCAGCACCATGGGGTCATGGAGATGACTGGTCGTTTACATAGACAGACTGTATGACACTCTGTCGGACAGTGACATTGTAGAGACCCTTAAATCAATTATTTGATGCATGGTCGTGGCAGGGTCTTCTATCTTATTCCTATAAGTCGATTCTTTTGACTGGCGACCGTCTATCTGAGTCGGTGCAGTTTCCGATTGGTTTTGGTTGATGTTCTAGGTTGTGCCGTAAAAGGAGGCCGATGGACTTCTTCTGGATCATGGTGATCTGCACCATACAGAGTAGATGGATCAACAGGAATTGTCCACCCACGTTGGGTAAAAACATCTCTAGGCCACTCGAGGAGTAGTTACTGTAAATGCGTGGCCACGCTCGGAAAGATATCTATGGTAGATTTTCCGGTGAGACAGTTACTCTCCTTATCGAGAAAACCACTCTAGATATTGTCAATCGCAAGTGCGACCTGAAAGACACCTTGCGTTGAGTGAGAGATGTGATAAAAGAGACAAGAGAATCGGTGACGCACACTTGTGTCAGACAAGTGGGAGATTGTTAGAGTAGGTGTCCTACACAATAGTGCGCCACATAACAAATCTTATTGAATATAATTGGGATATTTATTGACTATATATATGATTAGTCAGTTGATTAACGTAAATCAATAACGGTTGGCTGACTAGAGTTTGACGTTATTGTCGTTTGACGGCGGTGATCAAATGATCCCTTTCGGTCACACCTAAAGGATGAAATCCAAATAGTAACTAATTATTTGTATACGATACAGTTAATTAGTACATTACATATATTCGATATGTACGAGAGTTAATTGTTAGAAATTGAGTTAAGAACTCAAATTCGATTAAACATATTTTTCAATTATGCGATAATTGACTAATAAATTTATATCTTATTTTAATACGATTAAATAAGATTTAACTTAGTAATTAATCGTTAAATTACTAAATTAGTTGAGGTTTTGAGATAGAGGTAATTAGTTAATTATATTTACAAGGAGTTGTAAAATAAATTAACTAAGCATTGTGGGACCCATTATATATTGATATAATGGTAAAATATTACTTAAAATGTTAAGTACATATTATTTATTTAATTGAGTCATATAATTGTTATATGATCAAATTAACACTTAATTATACAAGATAATTAACCATATGATCAATAAGTATTTGTGAGACAAATATCAAAATCAAAATGGACCAAACTAGGCCATGATGGCCGGCTATGGTAGTAGTTACATGGTGATGATTGTTGTTCTCTTTAGTTACCAATTGAAAGTGACATAACAAGTAGTATACAATCATCACTTATACTACAACACTCCACTCTAATGCATGTGATCAAATTGAACAAAATAAGAGTCCTTATTTGGACAAAGTGGTCCGGCCATATGGCCTTATAATGAGCAATGGTTGTTCATTTTCATACTACTTCATTTTGTGCAATTTTTACACTTCTCTCTAAAATCCTTCCTCTCACTAAAAACTCTCATATACTAATATTTCCTAAGTATTACTAGTGTAGTAATATAGTCTAATATTAGTAGTATATCATCTATCTTATTATCTAGTTAATAATAAGGGTAGATTATTTGGTGTCATCTTGGTGCAACTTGAAGGAGGTCTTCTAGTTTGGAGATTTCTTGTGTTCATCCATATTTGTAGCTCAAGAACAACAAGAAGGAGTTCTTGTTGTGCCCATATTATTTCTATATCAATGTGAGGAAATTTCTTCTCTTATATAAATGTCTTTATATTTGCATGCATGTTACATAGATCATTATATACTAAATTAATAAGTAATTTAGTAAATAATTAGAGGAGTCTAATTAAGGTCTATGAACTTTCAGTTTTTATGTGTAGCTATTATTTTGTGAAGCATTTGTATGAAGGGGCTTATTTTGAGGGGCAATTCAAAGTGAAAAAGGCTTCAAGTCTTAGTGAATCATGAATGCAATGCTTATAGAAATGAAATGAGAATCATACTTATGCGTTTTGACATGACACACGTGACAAGGAGAACTACACACACCTAGATGAGACTGGGTATGGATGTACCAGTCTAAGGAGGTTCTACCTTACAATATATGTAACTTGCCAAATGTCAAGATCAAGCGTACTCATCTATAGATTCATTCCATGCCTACTGTGTACAAGACTTCCCCATGTACTCAAAATTCAATGAATATTGAATCATTATCTTTTGAAAGCTCTAAGTTTGGGAAATGTAACATGATAGCATAGTAACCAAGCATGCAAAGCATGAAAAGCATTCAATTGTGTTCAAAATTTTAAAATTTCTCGTTAAAATCTTCTATTGATTTGACATTTTGAGGAGATACTCACAACTTCTTCTCTTATTTCTTTTTTTTTTCTTTTCCTTTTTTTTCAATTTTTTTTCATATTTTTCTTTTTTTTCTTTCTTTTCTCTTGAACATAACATCACTTTTTGAACAATTTTGTACTTCCAAATTCACTTTGACAGATAAGAACAAATCTTCTCAAAAGAGCACTCATACACCATAGTCAGCGCGGACTCCCTTAAGCTAGTCTTTTGGACCTGACAAGGAAGGTCTTCAGATATTCTTCAAAAACTCTTTCATCTGCAAAGAAAACCTAACAAAACAACGAAAAAGGGAAAAGCAAAAATTAAAAAAATGCAAATGGGAAAACACGGGTTGCCTCCCGAGAAGCGCTTGTTTAACGTCCTGCGCGACGAAATCTTCTATGAAATCATTGGGTTGGGAATTGACGCTCCATATAGACAATATCTAAGCATCCGATGATAGAATTGCTATAGTAAAGTTTCAGTCTGTGTCCATTGACCTTGAGTTTTTCACCATTGCTAGTCATTAGTTCCACATAACCGTATTTGCTCACATATGTGACAGTAAATGGTCCAGACTATCGTGATCGAAGTTTTCCCGGAAAAAATTTCAAACGGGAGTTGAAAAGAAGCACTTGGTCACCGACATTAAATTCTTTTCTAATTATCCTCTTGTCGTGCCAACGCTTCGTTTTCTCTTTATAGATTCTAGAATTCTCGTAAGCTTGCAAACGAAATTCTTCTAGCTTATTGAGTTGCAAAAGTCGTTTATCAGCGCTAAGCTTAGTGTCTAAGTTGAGTTCTTTGATAGCCCAGTAAGCTTTGTATTCTAACTCGACAGGAAGATGACAGGCCTTTCCATAAACCAATCGATAGGGAGATGTTCCAGTCGGGTTTTGAAAGCTCTACGATAAGCCCATAAGGTGTCATCGAGCTTATTACTCCAATCGTTTCTAGATCTTGAGACTACTTTCTGAAGAATTGTTTTCAACTCTCTGTTTGAGACTTCTACTTGACCGCTGGTCTGAGGGTGGTAGGCTAATCCTCGTCTGTGATACACACCATATTTGGCAAGCAGAGTGTCTAACTGCTCTTCTCCGAAATGAGTTCCTCGATCACTAATCACGTCTCTGGGTACACCAAAACGTGGAAAGATGATCTTCTTAAATAGTCGTATCACAGCTCTAGCATCATTGGTGGGGGTGGCAATTGCTTCTACCCACTTCGAAACATAGTCGACATCGACTAAGATGTAACGATTTTCGTTAGAAGAAGGGAATGGTCCTTGATAGTCAATACCCCAGACATCCAATATTTCGACTTCCAATATGCCGTTTTGAGGCAGTTCATGTCTTTTGGATATTTGACCCATTCGTTGACAAGCATCACAAGCCATAACAAAGTCTTTTGAATCTTTAAACATCGAGGGCCAGAAAAAACCCGGATTGTAAGACTTTGGCTACGGTCTTGGATGGACCATGATGACCACCATAAGCAGATGAGTGGCATCCTTCTAAAACTCCTTTGACTTCCCACTGGGGGATACATCGTCTATAAAGACCATCTGAGCACTGCTTGAAAAGATAAGGGTCATCCCAAACAAAGAATTTTGAATCATGCAAAAATCTCTTTCTTTGGTTATAAGAAAGGTCAGAGGGTAGCTGGCGACTGACAAGAAAATTAGCAATATCAGCATACCAAGGAGAAGAGTTCGCAATTGCCATTAATGAATCATCAGCGAATGAATCATTAATTGGCGTTGGTATTCCTATTTCAGTTACTCTTATCCTTGAGAGATGGTCAGCGACTACATTCTCTGCTCCTTTCTTATCCCGGATCTCTAGATCAAACTCTTATCTCGGATCCCGGATAAGTCTAGGTTTTGCCTCTTTCTTTGAAAGCAGATATTTCAAGGCAGCATGGTCAGTGTAAACAATGACTTTTGATCATATAAGGTATGAACGGAATTTGTCTAAGGCATAGAAAATGGCAAGAAGTTCTTTCTCAGTGGTGGCATAGTTGATTTGGGCAGGATCTAAGGTTTTACTAGCATAGTAAATTGCATGAAGGAACTTTTCCATACTTTTCCCTAAAACAACTCCAACGACATAATCACTCGCATCGCACATTAATTCAAAAGGAAGATTCCAATCAGGTGACTGGATTATAGGTGCGGTGATTAAAGCACGTTTGATTTTGTTGAATGCCTCAAGGCATTACTTTGTGAAATTAAAAGGTGCTTCCTTGAAAAGGAGCTCAGTCAGGGGCTTGGCTATTTTTGAAAAATCTTTTATAAACCGTCGGTAGAAGCCGGCGTGGCCAAGGAAACTCCTGATTCCTTTTAAATTAGCAGATGGTGGCAGTTGTTCAATAACTTGGATCTTAGCTCGATCCACTTCAATACCTCTCTCAGAAATGATGTGTCCTAAAACTACACCTTCGTTCACCATGAAGTGACACTTTTCCCAATTGAGAACAAGGTCGACCTCTTCATAGCGTTTTACAACTCTGGACAGATTTGTCAAAAAATTATCAAAGGAAATGCCATAGACGCTAAAGTCGTCCATGAATACTTCCATGACAGTTTCAACAAAATCTGAAAAGATACTAGTCATGCAACGTTGGAAAGTGGCAGGTGCATTACACAAGCCAAATGGCATTCTGCGATAAGCGAAAGTACCATAGGGACAGTTGAAGGTGGTTTTCTCTTGGTCCTCAGGGTGGATAGGAATTTGGAAAAATCCTGAGTAACCATCTAGATAGCAGAAGTATTTGTGACAAGCTAACCTCTCTAGCATTTGATCAATGAAGGGTAGAGGATAGTGATCTTTTCTAGTTGATTGATTCAACTTTCTGTAGTCAATACACATACGCCATCCCGTCACAATCCTTGTGGGGATGAGCTCATTCTTTTCATTTTTGACTACTGTTGTTCCTCCTTTCTTGGGAACAACTTGAACAGGGCTAACCCATTTTGAGTCAGAATTGCATAGATTATGCCAGCATCTAGCAATTTCATAACTTCAGTTTTGACTACTTCTTGCATGTTTGGATTAAGACGGCGTTGACCTTGAACACAAGGTTTTTGGCCTTCTTCTAAGCTGATTCTATGCATGCATAAGTCGGGGCTTATGCCAGTGAGATCTTCATGCTTGTATCCTATTGCCTTCCTATGTTTCTTCAAGATAGTCAATAAGGTTAACTGATTTTCATCTAGGAGAGCACTCACTATGACTGGGCAATATTCAGATTCATCTAAAAAGGCATATTTTAGATTTAAGGGAAGAGGTTTAAGTTCAGGTTTATGTACTTCTGCCTTGGCAGGAGCATCAATTAAGCTTATGAACTCTTGAACTTCTTCTGACGGTATCTCTTTTCCAGTCAGGTCATTTTCCAGCTCACTGATCTCAACATTGTCGTTCTTAGAGATATCCTCCAACAATAAGATTGATTCTAAAGGATCCTCAATTATTAATGGATACAGAGATTCACCAATAATTGAGTCGACAATGTCAAGGAAACAACAAGGTTCTTCAAGCATAGGGCTCTTCATTGCACTGTTTAGGTTGTAGGTGATTTTATCATCACCTACTTCTAGTGTCAATTTTCCATTCTTGACATCGATTACTGCTCCTGCAGTGTGTAGAAATGGCCTTGCTAAAATGATAGGGATTTGCGAATCGTAAGGCATGTCTAGTACAATGAAATCGACGGGAATGAAAAACCTCCCTACTCTGACAGGCACATCTTCTAAAACTCCCATAGGTTGTTTTAGGGAATGGCCTGCCATTTGCAGAGTGATACTTATGCATTTGAGAATTCCCATATTCAATTTTTCGCAGATGGAATAAGGCATGACGCTTACACTAGGACCTAGATTGCATAAAGCTTTATCAATAGTGTAGGTGCCTATAGTGCAAGGTATAGAGAAACTACCATGATCCTTTAACTTAGGAGGGGACTTGTTTTGCAATAACGCGCTGCATTCAGCTGTGAATGCTATGATTTCAACATCATCTAAAGTCGTCTTCTTAGTTAAGATATCCTTCATGAATTTCGTGTAAGAAGGGATTCGAGTGATTAATTCAGTGAAGGGAACCGTTACTTGGAGGTTTTTGACTACTTCCATGAATTTGCTGAACTGGGTTTCCTTATGATTTCTCCTCAAACGTTGGGGAAATGGAACTTGGATTTTTATGGGTTCCTTTTCAGGTTCATCCTTCTTTTCAGATTTGTTTTCCGCTTCCTTAGCGGTGGATGGTTGGGTTTCTTTTTGGCTCTCTACTTGTGTAGGCTCAACTATTGGTTCTTTGGGTTGCTGAGGTTCCGTATAAGTGGTACCACTCCTAAGGGTGATAGCATTTGCGGAGTCCCTCGGTTGCTCACCATGAGGTGGGAGTTGGCCTTGTTTTCTTTGGGTAATAGAGTTAGCCAATTGGGCCATTTGAGTTTCAAGCATCTTGATGGCAGCATCTTGAGCTTGATCACTCTTTTGAAGTTGAGCAAATATTTAATCTTGTTTTTGAACAACTTGGAGAATCATGGATTCAATTTTGCTCAAGCTTGAGTCATTGGGTTGGCTTTGAATTTGGAGTGGTTGGTGTTGAGGTTGGTGTTGGTAAGGTTGATTGAAGTTAGGTTGGAATGAAGGTCTCTGGTTTTGAAAACCAGGCGGATTGTAAGGCTTCTGTTGGTGTGGTGTGAATGGTTGTTGAATTTGTTGGTGGGGATTTTGAATGTTGGTGCTTTTGTAGGACAAAAAAGGATGGTTTTTTGTGTTCTCGTTATAGAAGTTTGAGAAAGCATTGCTTTGCCTATATGGTTGATAGGCATTGACTTGATCTAACGAACTTCTACATTCTTGAAAACTATGCCCTCCAACCCCACATGTCTCACATACCACTACGTGGTTAGTGACGTTGACATGTTCCTTGGATTGAGAAGAGCTTCCTACTTGTTGCTGCAGAAGGGCTACTTGGGCTTCTAGGAGTGCTACTTTACTTGAATCGTCCTGCTTGGCTTTGAGTGGCATAGCACGCGAGTTGCTATACTGAGAATCGTGGATTGCCATTGACTCGATAGTCGTACTAGCTATTTCTACATCGATTTGATCGAAACGACCAATGTTAGCAGAGTCGAGGATACGACGCGATTCGCCACAACAACCGTTGTAGAAGGTGATAGCTAAGAACCATAAATCAAGGCCATGATGAGGGCATTCTCTTTGTAATTCTTTGTATCTTTCCCATACCTCGTAAGGCTTTCATCGCCTCTCTGACGGAATCTAGTGATTTGACTCCGTAAGAGTGCGGTTCGTTCTGGTGGGAAGTACTTTTGATAGAAAGCAAGAGCTAGACCATCCCAGTCGGCTATTCGTAAGGCAACTCGGTCAAGACTATTGATCCAGAGTTTTGCCTTTCCTCTTAAAGAGAAGGGAAAGAGCATTTCCCTAATCTGCTCTTGGGATACTTCAGTTTGTCTAATCGTGGAGCAATAGTCACAGAAGTTTTGGATATAAAGATTGGGATCTTCTGTGGCATTGCCACCAAATTGACTTCTTTCTATTAAATTGATGAAGGCAGGTTTGATTTCAAAGTTTTGGGCAGTGATTTGAGGTGTAGCGATACCCCTTGGAAGTGTATCTGCAGTGGGTTTGGAATGGTCCGAAAGTCGAACTATTTTCTTTTGTGAAGATGAAGATGGAGTGTTGGTTGAAAGTTGATTTGTTTTTGAGAAGGGAGATGAGAATGGATCTTCTTCGCCTTCGAGATTAGATAGAATATCCGCGTATTTCTCACGAATACGATCTAAACTTGAAGTATCAGAAGCTTTTGAGATTTCGTTGAATAGTTGTAGTTTCCTACGCAGAGTTCTTTCTAGTTCGGGGTCTAAAGCGATAGGGGTCCCTAGTCTAGAAGATCTGAGCATAAGATTGGAAAGCTAAGATGAAAAATAAGGAGAGGTCTAAAGGAATTTTAGTTCCTAAAGACTAGATAAAACTGATTGCGATAAAAATCACAAGAAAAAGGAAAACTAAACCGTGCTCCGCGGCAACGGCGCCAAAATTTGATCGTGCTTGGCGCGAGCCCGATACAAAGATAATTTACCCAGACTAGGCTAATAACAAATTAATGTAATTAGGGAAGTAGGGGTCGATCCTCAGGGAGATGGTGTTTCCTATAGAATGTGAAGTGTCTCGCAATTGGGTCTTATCTAACGATTTTCTGGGTTTTGAGGTTTATGATGTCTAAACTAACAAAAAGCATAAATGAAAGCAAAATAAAAGAGATTGAAGATGAAAGCAATAAAGCAAATGATTAATTAACAATAATGAGAAGCATCTAGGGAAGGAGGTTCACACATGTAGATTGACATATTGATGAAATTGGATTTAGGACACGCAAATAATTCATTGTGAGTTCGTAAGAATGATGTGTTCATTACAATCATAGATCAGATGGTCTAGCAGGCTTTTAGGCGATTTACTAGGTCTTAATCCACCATGTCATGCTTTGTCTATTCAATTCGCGTATCTCTACCTTGGAAAAGAATTCCATGCTAGTCAATGATTTTGATCAGGAATCGTCAACTATCGTTATAGTCCAAACATGCATAGACACAATGTTATAAAAGCACAATTTCTTTTATCCAATTATCGTCTTTTTAGTCAATCTAACATGGCTACCCTACACCCTAGAAAGGTGACTACTCACTCATGATAATGTTTATATCTAAGATGATGGTGATAATAAAAACTAGGATAGACATGTTTATTTTATTTTGACAATAATTTAAGACTCTTTATAAGGCGATAATAACGACGCTAATTGACAATCTAAGAAATGAAATTACGATTATAAAAACATGAAAATGAATCTAAGATAATATATAAAGAGGATCACAATCAAATGAAAAACAATAAAGGACAATAAACAAAGAATAGAATAGATGTACCTAGGTGACGATCAACAACGAAAGCGATAACAATAATAGAAATCCCTCGCATAGAATAATCGTTCCTTGAATTACAACACTTGAACCCAACAAAGTAGATTACAAAGATTGAAATTCTTATTGATCTAAGCTAATGTTTTGATGTGAAATGGACAGAAATAAACTGAGAACTAAGACAAAAGAAGAAAATAATCTAAACTAGAAAGACTAAACTAAAGAGAAAAGTAAGAAGAAAACATGTTGTGTGTGAGATAGAGATGAGTTGTGTGATTGATGATGAGAAGAGGGGCTGGAGCTCTCTTTATATAGCATTAGGGTTTATTGGGGAAGGGGTTGAGCATTGAACATATAGGACAAAAATAGGAAGTTGAAGCATTTTGCTCGAAGCAGCAGAGATACCCGATCGGGTACACACTTACCCGATCGGGTAAGTTGTCATCTGGGAGCTTTTGACTAACGTTTCATCTCCCTTTGCTTTGACTTGACTTCCATCATCCCCCTTGACCTCTTCAATCGGGTTTGTTGATAGGGTTTGATGTAAAGCAATGAATTCTTCCGCCTAATTGATTGATCCTCCGACAACTGCGACATCGTCTTTTACTTCTTCTCTCTTTTGAGTTAGTGAACCTTCTTGAAATGCCTTTGACATGGTCAAGCTTGCTTCTTCAAATCGTCGGGTTCTAGGCAAATGCTCGGAAATATAGAAAAAGGGCGTATAAACGTCACTTTCCCTACAAAACAGGTTAGAACACAGGAATTCGCCTAGAAGACGATATTAGCTCATAAAATGGCTTAACAAAGCAGAAATGACATACAAAACCGAGCTAAATTGGGGGTTAAAATCATACAAATATTCACTTATTATGACCCGAAACCTGAATTGACCCGACCCGACCCGAACCTTGACTGACCTGAAAGAGACCCGACCCTAAATAACCTGACCCGAAACCACCGACTCACACACGACCCGATTTGAAATGATCCTAAATTACCCAATTTATTGTGATTAGGGGTGATAATGAGACGAGACGGCCCACGTGCAGCTCAAGCTCAGCTTGGTCCAAGTCGGTCAGTGCGAGTTTGCCTCGACACGGGCTTGACTCGAAAACTAACTTGATCATTTTGACCTGAAAATGGCCTAAATAAATCGGATATGAATCTAAAATAACCCGACCCAAAATGACCCATACCCGAAATGGCCCAAACCCGACCCAAAACTGACCCGACCCGACCCGACCCGAAAGATTGAGCAAACCCGAGATGGCCCGACCCAAACCCGACCCGTTTGACCCATTTGCCAGGTCTAATTCCAACCCCCCTGGATCGGACGCCAGCTAAGGCCTACCTTAACTATCTTATAAGATTTTCCTTGGGGCCAAAAAGAGGGAACTTCAGGACCATCTCGCGCCAATTTCCACAAATCCAAAAGCGCCTCTTCGAAGGTCGGTTGGTTCCCATTTATCCGAGGTTAAGTTCCATTGCTCCCTTTTCCTGGAGTATATTAACTACCTATCAAGAATACACAAGAAAATCAATTTGAATTGTTGATTGATCTTTTAGCCGCTAGGGGCGGCTCAGTTGACGACTCATCAATTTTTTTTTAATTCTGCAATTATGCTCACACTTTATGAGACTTTATGGAGATTATATTTGAAGAACTATAAACGGAGATGTTGTTGATCAAATTAGATATACTTCCTCTCCCTTTTAATCATTAGAATACATAAAAAAACACTTTGTAATTTCTAGTTTGTTTTAGTTATTTTGTATGAAAGGCTAAGGTTATATATCTTGGAACAAGTTCTTGAAACCAAGTTAGTTTAAATTGTAAGATTCTTATTCTATTTCCATTCCATTATTAGAGTACCAAATTTAGTTTACATTAGTATTGGTTTATTAATTACGCACCTAGAATGATCAACTAGTTGTTATTAGTTAATTAACCATTTTCTAGTCTAAGTTAATGAATCTTTTTCTTGCTTACGTATTCCATTTTAGCAATGATAATTCATCAATTTGTATGTTTTTTCATCATCGTTGAGTTATAAAGGACTAAAGTTGTATGAATTAAAGTGATGCAAGATTGTTTTTTTCATTATTGTAAGGTTTATTTGTATACGCTTGTAGCTAATAACCATTCTTAAGTGGAATAAGAAGTCAAACAACTTCATAGAAAAGTACTCTATAGTGAAATAGAATAGTAGAGTCAATGATCAAGTCATAACTAGTTAGTGATAATTAGTTGCTCCAAGAACTATTCTCATCATTGTATACACATTCAATTATTTATATCGTTTACACTTAATTTCATTAGGTCATTCTATTAGTAAGTAAGATACATCAACATATCAAAACCACTATTCGGTTACTTACTTTTGCACATATTTAAGCGACAAAAACACTTTCCTTATGGGATCGAGCCCTACTTACACTTACTCCTAGTTTAAGTTTTTAGTGGATAAAAATACTAATTTGGAGAATGACGACACGTCTAGCCATGCCAATACGGTCGTATCGGCATCTATTAGAGTCAATTCTGAGTCCGGAGGTAACATCGTCATTAAATTTGGGGCCCCGTCTCGTTCCGAGACGAAATATTCCGAAAACCGTAAAGATATATTTTACAGTTTTACTGTTTGACATGGATACCCGAGGTCGAAACAAAAAGATAATACTTTATCCCGAATCCTCAACAAATCCGCAAACACGCGTTTTCTTGTCGGCGAAGAATCACACCTTAGAAAGGACGCATAAAGTGATGCACCCCTTCTAATTAGCTCATGACGTGATGCGCCTCTTCTAAGAAGAGCGAATTATAGAGACGTAGTCCTAATCAAACTCCGCACATATTAGCTATTAATAGAGGCCTTCGGCCTCATAATTCAGAACACGAGTGTCCGGACTTTAGTATTCGCTTCTCTCTCTTTGAATTCTAAGACCATATCTTTACTACTCTTGGAAATTACGCGGTTGATCAATCGGCCTCGTTTGCTCGATTCATATCGAGTCTCCCGCCTCGTTTGCATAAACCTACCAATTTGACCAACTACACAATTAAACATACCTTTTACAATTAAAACCCTTGATTAATTTGAAGGCACTTTCTTTGCATAAAGTTTACGAGTTACCACTATAAACTGGGTTTATTTAAATCTCGCGACGTTAAACATGTAAGTCTGAGAGTGGATTTTGTCCTTGTTTTCATCTTTTGTCGACTCGGTTTGTGTGCCTGATTAAACTTGGATTTGAAGGTTCGATACCAATAATCCACAAATTATAATCTATATTCAATTTCCCCAATTTATATGACAATCTTCAAAAGTTCCATCATTTATATCAATTCCCCTAAATTATACTCTAGTAACGATAACCTAACTCAAGGTTATCAATAATTTAGTCTAAACAATTTAACTCAACTTAGGAATCAAGCTAACTAACACAATTAAACTAACTACTCCAAACCTAACCTGAGATGAAGAATAAAGAATATAGAGAAGAGATTAGGATCTTACTAGTTGAAAGAATCAAGGATGATCTTCTCAACAAATCCAAGGCAAGAACTAAGGAAAGATTAGATAGTAATTAACGAGTAAGTGTTAGAGAGGTTTTATGTTACTAATAAAAATAAACAAAGAGCAAGAAAGGATAAGAATTCTATTTATATTAAACATAAAAACCTAGGCGAAGAAAACAAAGAAAAATGAACTCGACAATTCCTCGACCGAGTAACTGACTTACTCTACCGAGTGGCCCCTCACTCGACCGAGTCACTTCCCTTCTCGGTCGAGTAAAAACACACTCGACCGAGTGTCACATCACTCGACCGAGTACACTACCACTAGGGCCGAGTACACATTTACTCGACGGAGTACACAACACTCAGTCAGGAGTCTTATATAGATAAGATTCTTGAAAGGTTCAGCATGACCAACTCCAAGAAGGGGTATCTTCCAATGATGTCTGGGATGCATTTGAGTAAAGCTCAGGCACCCAAGACATCTGAAGAGGTCGAGCGCATGAGTCGAATTCCTTATGCATCAGCTATAGGATCGATCATGTATGCCATGATATGCACACGTCCAGACGTGGCATATGCTTTGAGTATGACCAGTCGGTTCCAAGGCAATCCAGGTGAAACACACTGGATGGCTGTTAAAAATATCCTTAAGTACCTACGGAGGACTAAGGATTGGGTATTGACTTATGGAGGAGAGACTGAGCTTTGCGCAACCGGTTACGCAGATGCTAGCTTCCAAACGGATCAGGATGACTCGAAATCTCAGTCTGGATTCGTATTTACTCTTAATGGCGCTGCGGTCAGCTGGAAAAGCTCCAAGCAGAGTGTTATAGCAGATTCTACGACTGAGTCCGAGTACTATGCCGCTTCAGAGGCTGCAAAGGAAGCTATATGGATGCGTCAATTCTTACAAGGACTTGCCATAGTTCCTAGTTCGAATGACCCGATCACCATCTATTGTGATAATAGAGGTGCCATCTTCCAAGCTAAGGAGCCTAAGTCTAGCAACAAATCTAGACATGTACTTCGGAAGGCTCACATGATCAGAGATTACGTGGAGCAAAAGGAGATAGTGATAGACAAGATTGCTACGGATGATAACATAGCAGATCCTCTCACTAAACCGTTAAGACATGATAAGCATGTAGGGCACGTTACTTCCATGGGAATTAAACGTGTTCCTGAGTTGTATTAGCTGTTTGTATGAATTAGATACATCTTTTTCATATACTAATAATAACTTCATCGTATTGTTTTCATATTGTGTTTTTCATGTGGATTGTATGGACAACATTGAACACCACAAAGTGAACTGAATAACATTATATGTGTTTTGGTCCGTAATCGCCTACATGAGCTGATAACTCTGGCTATTATATTGTTAAGTCGATTGATGGTGGGTTCAACGAGCCATAAGTCAAACTGTTGACTGATCGATCACAAATACGAGTTATAAGGATACCTCGTAGGACATTGTAATTCGTGACGACGTTATGGAGTCCTAAATGTTTAACAACATTCGGTGCCAGGTCGTGGATTGGACGTCCATAGTGTTCCTAGAGTCGATTCTTTTGACTATCGACTGTCTCTTGAGATTAAGGCAGTTTTTGGGTGACTTTGGTTTCTTTCTCACGGTCGACCGTAACAGGAGGCCAAGCAGGTTTTTACTGGGTCATTTCATACTGTGCTTACATCTGCAGGATTCGAGTTGAGGAAAATATCCAACCCTTTATTAGGTTTTGTTATTTCTCAGGGCCACTTGAGGAGTAGTAACTGAAATGCATGGCCATGCTCGA
Organism: Heliosperma pusillum; assembly: GCA_022085475.1. Classification (NCBI taxonomy): domain Eukaryota; kingdom Viridiplantae; phylum Streptophyta; class Magnoliopsida; order Caryophyllales; family Caryophyllaceae; genus Heliosperma; species Heliosperma pusillum. The sequence goes on from JAIUZE010066217.1 coordinate 18,119, forward strand.
ATAATGATTCGTTTATCAGTTGAGTTACTCTCTAGTCGGGAAAACCACTCTTGATACTGATCACTTGTAAAATACGACCTTTGTGAATGCGGACTTTGCAAATTGTTTTACATTGAGTGGGAGAAATTTAAGGATATGAGAATCGGTTATCGCACATACACTTGTAAGGACAAGTGGGAGATTGTTGGAGCTAGTGTCCTCCACAGTTAGTGTGATAACAGCTAAGGTTCACAGGGTATACTTTGTATTATAATCAGTTGATTAACGTTTATCGATAACGGTTGGCTTGCTAGATAAGTTTGACGTTATTGTCATACAGATGGCGGTGATCAACTGATCCCTAAAAGTCACACCTAAAGGATGTGTTTGAGAGATGTGATTATTTGAGAAAATAATCATATTGATGCCTTATTTAAATGACTAAAAGGTTAGTCGATGTATTTGACTAAAAGGTTAGTCAATGTGATGATGATACGATTATTTAATAACGATTAAATAATGTTAGCTGGTAATTGAATATAAAATGTTATATTTAATCAATGTATATAATGTTGGTCCAAACTAAATATAAACTGTTATATTTAAGTTGGTGGATATGTATTACACGATATTATTATAGAGTATTGGTCCGGCATTACGCGGTTTGTGTAACGGTCCATTACTAGTAATAATTAATACATATTATATTATGTACATAATAAATTAGATGCTAATTACCTAAAAGAGATGGAGTTAAATAAGGAAACTAGGTTTTTCCTTCTTTCCTCCAATTCTCACGGCACATATAGGGATAAAAAGAAGTTTTTCTACTAACCCTAAGGGGACTCTAATGGTGATGGCACACACAAAAAGAAAAAGAGAAGAAAAATTCTGATTTTGAACTTTCTTATCCATCTTCATATTCATCATCAATATACACACAATATTAGAAGTAATTTTGGGTATTCGTTCTAGCACAACGAATGCATTTCTTGAACCATCTTGGGTTTTACGATTAGGAGAATACCTACTTTGGTATTTGTTCTTAGGCCTTTATCTAGGACCGAAGGTTATTTCTTAATCTTTTGTTTATATTATGCAATTTCATTTATGACTAGAAATTCGTATAGTTATAATTTCATTATAATCCGAAATTTCTAAAGGGATGTATACCGATATTTCCCACAGGCAACCCACTAGGCAGTTCAACAGGAAATACATCTCCATAGGCTCTCAGTGCCTGCTGGATCTCAGCTGGAATGCTTCCTTAGGGGAGTAGGACTTCTTTTGTCAGGATGATGAACACAGGTAGATAAGGTCGCGAATTGTTATTACTATTAAGAGGGCTTGTTAAATGTAAGTTGTCATGTTTGTTATTACAGTTGGTATTGTGGTGGTATTGCAAGTGTACGATATGGTGATATTAAGCATAGATATGAATCATTACTGACATGATGTTATGTGATGTGAACTTGCGTATGTGCGTATGTGATGTGAGTATGCGTAGTAGGCGATATGTATTAGATAAAAGTGCATGTGTACAAAAAGGAATATGTGTTGTATGACGATATGTGCATTATGCGTGGTGCGTTTGACGATATGTGGAATGTTGTGGCGACGGTACAAGATGGTATTGGGTGAATTTCGGGGACAAAGTTCATTTTAAGGAGGGGAAGATTTTAATACCCGATATTTTATAGGCATTGACCGACCGTTGACTGACCTTTGACCGTAGGGAATTGGCCATTGGATGAGACCTTGAGAGCCATACTCTCAGCTGACTGGAACTCGACCAATTATACTTTATTTGGTCGAGTAGAGCATACACGACCGAGTGAGGCTCGCTCGACCAAGTGAAGCCTACTCGACCGAATGAGGCCTTCTCGACCGAGTGCTAACTTACTCAGTCGTGTGCGACGGAACCAGATCGCGATAAGTATGCTTCGGGATTTATTCTTAAACTAAAAAATCATTATTCATAATTAATAATCATTTTTTGAAATATTAGTTGCACTAGTATTGTCACATAAAATAGGCACACAATTAATAATCATACCGTAGTCCCGTAGTTGTTGTCTTACCCAAAGCAGTTGGGAACAACAGTGTGCAGCTGTAATATAGTCATTTTCGGCAGTAGATAGGGCGACCGTATTTTGCTTCTTGGAAGCCCAAGAAATAAGACACGGTCCTACGAAGGTGGCTATACCTGAGGTGCTTTTTCTGTCTACCGAACAACCTGCAAAATCTGCATCTGAATACCCCATGAGAGTAAAATTGCAATCCATAGGATACCATAAGTATAAGTCTTGAGTTCCAATCAAATAACGAAGAATACGCTTAACAGCAATTAAATGCGATTCTTTGGGATTTGATTGAAACCTAGCATATAAGCACACACTGAAAAGAATATCTGGACGACTGGCGGTAAGATGAAGAAGTGATCCTATCATACCTCGATATACCTTTTCATCAACACCCTTACCTTTCTCATCTTTGTCAAGTTTTAATGTTGAGGATATGGGTGTAGAGAATGGATTTGCAGTGGTTATTACAAATTTCATTAGCATCTCCTTGATATACTTGCGTTGATGAATAATTATCCCATGCTTCGTTTGCTTGATTTGAAGTCCTAGAAAAAATCCTAACTCACCCATCATACTCATTTCAAACTCGGACTTCATAAGATCTGAAAAGTAGGCACATAACAAGTCATTAGTTGCTCCAAAAATAATGTCATCTATATAAATTTGAACAACTAGTAAATTATCCTTTTCTGATTTCAAAAATAACGTCTTATCTATTGATCCTCTTTGAAATCCATTTTCAAGAAGGAACTTTGATAGTCTTTCATACCAAGCCCGTGGGGATTGTTTGAGACCATAAAGTGCCTTATCAAGCTTAAAAACATGAGAAGGATAAGTACTATCAAGAAAACCAGGAGGTTGTTCAACATATACTTCCTCTTGCAAATAGCCATTAAGAAACGCAGTCTTAACGTCCATTTGAAAGAGTTTGATACCCATATGTGCAGCAAAAGCGATAAGAAGACGAATGGCTTCAAGTCTAGCCACGGGAGCAAAGGTTTCATCATAGTCTATGCCTTCTTGTTGATTGTAACCTTGCACCACGAGTCTAGCTTTGTTTCGAACAATCATACCTGTGTCGTCTAATTTGTTTCGGAATACCCATTTGGTTCCTATGACAGAACGGTCTTTTGGATGTGGTTCCAAGTGCCATACTTTACTTCTTTCGAACTGGTTCAATTCTTCCTGCATAGCCAACACCCAATCAGGATCATGTAAAGCATTTTTAACATTAGATGGTTCTAATTCAGATAAAAATGAATAATGAGCACAAAAATTTCTTAGTGAGGATCTAGTTTGAACTCCCTGATGTATGTTGGTCAAGATGTTATCGATTGGATGAGAGTTTTGATGCTTCCATGGTCGAATAACAAAATTTTCTGGCAAAGGCGTAGAAGAACTGCTGGATACTTGATTCTGCTCCGATTCCATAATGACTCTTTCTGAATTAACAGAACTGCTGGCTGCTTGAGTTGTATCTGGAATAACCAGTCCTTCAGTCTATTCAAGTAAAGCTGAACTTGATGTTTTATTCTGATTTAACAGTTCACTGTTCTGTTCAATTTCCCCTGAATCTGTGTGGTCTTCAGCATTTGTACCTTTCAGCGACGAAGGACCTTCTTCTAATTCAGGAGGAGAGTCATTTACAAGTCCAATTTCGAAGTCATCATCATCCTGTAATTCAGCATTTAAAACATTAGTTTCATCAAATATTATATGCACACTTTCTTCAAAACACATTGTTCTCTTTTTATAGACTTTATAAGCTTTGCTTTGTTTAGAATATCCTATGAAAACCGCCTCATCGCTTCTAGGATCAAATTTTCCTAAATTATTTTTGCCGTTATTATGAACGAAACATTTTGATCCAAAACAACGGAAATGTGAAATATTTGGCTTTCGCCCATAAAGAAGTTCATAAGGCGTTTTCTTAAGAATAGTTCTAATTGAAGCACGGTTGTGAATATAACAAGCTGTGTTCACGGCTTCGGCCCAAAAACTTCGAGGCAATCCACTACAAAGAAGCATAGTTCTTGACATGTCTTCTAATGTTCTGTTCATTCTTTCTACTACTCCGTTTTGTTGCGGAGTCCTACGGGCCGAGAAGTTGTGATCAATACCATGTTCCCTGCAAAATGATAAAAATGAATCATTTTCAAATTCTCTACCGTGGTCGGTTCTGATGGAGATTAAATTGTGACCAAGTTTGTTTTGAAGCCTCTTTATTAAACAATGAAATTCTTCAAAAGTTTCACTTTTGGCATGAAGAAATATAGTCCAAACAAACCGGGAATAATCATCCACTAGAACACACACATAAAGACTCCCACCTCGGCTTCTAATCCTCATTGGCCCGCACAAGTCCATGTGAATGAGTTCTAGAGGCTTAGTGGTGCTAACGAACCTTTTTGATTTAAAAGAACTTCGAACATGTTTACATCTTGCGCAAACTTCACAAACTCCTTTAATTTCAAACTTTATGGAGGGTAACCCTTCCACTAAATCGAGTTTGTTAAGTTTGTTCAATGACGAGAGACCCACATGTCTAAATCTTTTATGCCATAAGTTAGGATCATTTTGCATAACCGACAAACATTTAATGGCTTCCTTAGGAACATTTCCTAAGTTAACCACATAGATGTTATTAACACGCCTACCTTCAAGAACAACTTCATTAGTACTTTCCTTAATTACGTAACAAAGGTTTGCATGAAATTCCACTTTATTTCCTTTGTCACATAGTTGGGAAATACTAATCAAGTTGTGTTTGAGACCATTTACGAGCAGCACATCGTCAATGGAAAGTGAGAGAGACTTACCGACCTTGCCAATGCCAACAACCTCACCTTTTTTGTTGTCTCCAAACGTCATGTTTCCACCATTGTAGGCCGATAATGAGAGAAATTTGTTTTTATTACCTGTCATATGTCGTGAACATCCGCTATCTAGATACCAACGGCTGCCTCCTCTCATACGGCCCTGAAATTAGATTAGTTAGATGATTTAGGAACCCCAACGAGTTTGGGTCCCTTCTTATCACGAACAAGATCCAGGACATCCTTTCTAATCCATATTTTCTTAACGATCTTTATGTTTTTACTTAAATGTCCTAATCGTTTCTTACAAGCATTAAATACATGACCTGTATTTCCACAAAATTTGCATAACGTATACTCAGGTAGGCCGACATACTTTCGTTTACGAAAGTCACGTTCTACGAGTTTTGGCTTTCTGAAATAGACATTGCTGGAAGCATTCTGAATTGAACAGTTCGATGATCTGTTTACTTTCTGTTCAGGAACCCAAACTGTATGATATTGAGAATCATTTAGCTTGAGGTTGGAACAAGATTCGTACCCTAATCCCAATTTCTTAGTATTACTGGATTGATTAACTAGGAAATCAAGAACGGTATTACTTCCTTCCCACTTAGCTATGACATTCCTAGCGTTATTTAGGTCGATTTCAAGTTTATCGATTTTACTAAGAAGTTTCTTGTTCTTGTTAAGAAGATTCTCATAGTCAATATTAAGTCTATCAAATTCAGCACTGACATCAGAATAGGTAGTCGTTCCTTTAGCATGCATATCTTTTATTTTATCTAATTCATCTGTTAAGGTTTGCATCTTATTGACAAGTTCCTCGTTCTCATTAGTAAGCTCAGAATAAACAGTCTGATCAACTGTCTGTTTTCCTATATGTTTCAGATCACGCTTAAGGTTTATGTTTTCCTCTGCTATACTTTCAATTTCAGATTGCATTTCTTCCAGACGTCTATTTTGGTCATAACAAGTGTCTAGGGTCTCATCAAGTAACCTAATTATTTTTTCTTTAGACAAAGATCTAACCTGAATCTTAAGTTTAGAGAGACCTACCTGATCGTCAGATTCACTGTCGGAATTATCAGTATGGGCCATGAGACATCTAAGATCATCTTTGTGTACCTTCTTTTGTAGCACGGGTTTATATGTGGAGCGAAGACATAATTTGTCTTCCTTTTCTTCCTTAGGTGGTTCATCGTCCTCTGATTCGGACTCACCCCACACAGCAGCAATCATAGCACGTTTGTACTCCTGCTTAGACTTCTCACGTTTATCTTTAGATTTTACTTCTTCCCACTTGGGACAATTTTGGATCTGATGATCACGATCTCCACATTTAAAACATCCCATTCTAGACATAGAACGAGATGTTGAAGATGAGAATGACGAAGGAACAGATTTATTTGATGAGAAATTTTCGAACTTTCCTTGGTTTTGTTTTCTGATTATTTTTGCAATACGTTTGGACAACAACGCAACCTCCTCCTCAAGATCACTTTCATTGTCACTTGAGAAGGCGTTCAAAGCTAACCCCTTAGCCTTGGGTTTCTCTTCGGCATCATCAAGAGCAATTTCGTGTGCCATAAGAGAACCCATTAGGGCATCATAGGTAAGAGTGGTTAAGTCCCTGCCTTCTTCAATAGCAGTGACCTTAGCTAGCCATCTCTTGGTTAAGCTTCTTAAAATTTTACGGACAATGTCCTCAGTTTGAAAAGAGCGACCAAGATTTGAAAGTTCATTAGTTATGCTTGAGAATCGGGAAGACATGCTTTTAATTGACTCATCGTTTTGCATTTTGAAGGCCTTGTATTTTTGCATTAGAAGATCAATACGAAGTTTCTTCACTTGCAATGTTCCTTCGTGGGCTAACTCGAGAGTATCCCAAATTTGCTTAGCCGTCTTACAACCAGCAATACGGCCATCCTCTTCATTTATCAGGCCATATTGTAAAAGGGATATTGCTCGAGAGTTCTTTTCTGCCTTCTTATAGTCATCGGCAGTGTAGGCCGCTCTTGCTTTAGGACTTTCAACACCATTTTTATCGGTGGTCGTAATAACAAGAGGGCCACTTTCAATAATTGCCCAACATTCATAATCAGTTCCTTGAATGAAATGCATCATTCTATTTTTCCACCAGCCATAGTCTGTGCCATCAAAGACAGGACATTTGACGGATCTGGAATTCATTTTAGCGAGATAAACAGAAAAATAAACTCAAAGGATCAAACTCTTTGCGGTAAAGCAATCAAGAGCACGAGGCTCTGATACCAATTGTTGAGTTTATAGATCCTATACTTAAGAGGGGGAGGGGGTGAATTAAGTACCCTTTTAAAAATTGAAACACACAACTTGAAACTGATCGATACAGAAACAGTACACAGGCAGATTAAATAGTTGAACGTACTGTTTAAAACAGTGAGTTCTGTGCATTACTGATTCTGACCAATTAGCAACCGAGATTAAATACGAGAGTAAAGAGTGACGAACAAATAAAAGATGAACACAACGAGTTTTAAGTGGTTCGACCTACTCTCTAAAGGTCTACGTCCACTATCTCTCTTATTAATATCTTCTTAATAAATCAACCCGATTACGAGAAGACCCCCACGATCAACCCGATCGTGCAACTCGAGTACAAACCCGTACCCCAAAATTTCTCTCTCACAAATTGAAAATTACAACTACTATGTCTCCTTATATGGTTCAGAAGCTAGAACAATGGAGAACAAAATAGCCTAATAGATGACTTAAAATTCAAGCCCCTTGATATCCAATATAAGAACAAGTTTTAAAAAGGATTTTCTAAGAAAATAAAAGTTTAAAGACTTTTTCAGTTTAACGTGTGATTTTTGCTTGCTCAAGGAGTACTTTTCTCAAAATAATTTCTCTACTTAAATAGAAGTAAAATAAGAGAGTTTTTCAAAAGAAGGAAAGTAATTTAGAAAATAAAAGCATCTTCTATAATATCTTCTTTATTTTAAGGCACAAAAGATAGACTTATTATTTTCACAAAATACTTTAATGTTTTTCCAAAACCAAAAAGTATACGTATAAGTTTAGCAGAGAAGATCTTTCGAAATATTTGAGAAAAATATTTTCAACGTTATTTGATTGGATATCAATGGCCAGAGTTGATTTGAACAGTTTGAGAAACTGGATAGCTCTGACTTGTTAAGCTCAAAGTTAGTCACCCTTACAATTTCTAGACGCAAGACTTCAACATGGCTTCACTTCTTCAGCTCTCAATCCTTCAATCTTTCAGCATATCTCTTGTTTCCTGCAGCCACTCTAAACCATACACAAAGCAAATCAACCAAGCTAGGTATCGAGGACTTGTCATCATCAATACACATAAAGCAACAAATTCCCCCTTTGATGATGGCAAGTCCTATTGATAAACATTCCCCCTCAAAATAAGAACACTAAGAGATTGACAGGAAGATGCAAAATAGTCGAAAATAGGGAACATTCATCAGTTCTTTAAGATCAGTACAAAAGGTAATTAACCATCCACGTTAGAAACACTAAAAGAAAATCCATCATAGACAAAAGGATCTAATGCTAAGTAGCTACATAAAGTACTAAATGTCCATCAATTTTTCCCCCTCTTGACATCATCAAAAGGAGTAGAACCTGCAAAAAGGAGGTGGTGTATCCACCATCAGTCAAAACGAAGTAATAGCTACCGGACACAGTCAAATAGGCGTTATCATAATAAGTACAAGATAGTCTAAGAGGAGTGCAATAAGACCGTAGCTAATTAAATAGAGCAAGTAGGCTAAGGGAGGGCTGAGTCGGGGAGTCGGGAAATGATATGGTCAAGTTTGGCATGTATGGCAGCCAGATCCGCATCCACTTTTGCATCCAGCTCACGCAACCCACAATCGACTCGTTCCGAGCAATCACCCACTGCCACCGTATAAGCATCAACCGAAGACCGGAGCTCGGCAATCTCTTTGATAGACACCCCAGAAACAGCCGAGTCAGAAGAACCACTAAGCAATACCATCTGATCACCGACAGCCGATAGCCGCATCTGACTGAGTAGCCCATCTGTCATCTCATCATGACGGGAGTACACACCATAACTATCAGCGGTAAGGAGCCCTTTGGCCTGAAAAATACGAGAGAGCCACGAACCATAGGGCAAAGGCATGACTCCATCAACCAACTTACGAATTACAGCAGCAGTAGACCGAATATACCCAAACACAATAGACGAGAGATCTAACTGTTCACAACCAAGAATATGATATAAAATTAACAGGTCAGAAACCAACAAGCTACCCCGAGTTTCTGTTCGCGGAGTGATAGTGCGACGAACGAAGTTGAAGAGAAACTTCTGTGACGCGGTCAAGTCACGGGGATAAATCTTAGATTTCAATGTGGCCGATGGTTTAAGTACTGGAGCACTTCCAACTGATTTACCGACTTACTAGACGGCCAAGCATTTTTCGCATACCCACCAAAGCCCGAATGTGGTATTTTTAGAATCTGAGCAAAGTCCGATGTACGCAAAATAAGAGACTGATTATTTATGCGAGGCGTCAACAAATCACCAGCATCATTGACAGACACCGAGGAATAAAACTGAATAATTTCAGAGATATTGACCGGGGAGGAGACGGACATGAGCGGAATCCAATGTTGAATTTCAAGAAGGACAAAGAAGAAGTTATAAGCAGACTTACTGTCCATCCAAGCGCGAGGGTAGTAGCGTCCCGATAATATCAGAAAATCGAGGAGACGAGAGCAAGTCTCGAAATCCGTGTCAGACAACCCAAGGGACCCAAGAACCTTCAGAGCACGGGCTCGGTCATTTTCGGAAAGTATTGGAGCATCCGAAGCGACCGGGTCCGAGTTCGAGTCAGTAGTAGCCGTCGGAGGCCGTTTCCTTTTGAGATTTCGCCGAGTAGCGGTTTTCTCCCCTTTATCGATTGAAGAGACAACCTTGAGACTAGTATCAAGTGGCTCGTCCCTAGTTTCATTGGACACTGTTGGAGTGACATCAACACCATCATCGGAAATCCGATTTGAAATAAGAACCCTCTTTCTTTTCCGATTTACCTTAGATACCTTTGGCTCGTCAATTGGAGCACCGGATGTGCAGCGAAATAAATTCAAATGGTTTTGAAAATCTCTGCAGAATTGGGTCAATTTCAATAGCTCATATCATGAGTTTTACATGGTGAAAATTTGAGTTCTTTATATGTTTGGGTTCTTGAAAGAGTCCTCTTTCATATGGAGTTGGAATCAACAACATTCATTGAGTAGATTGTTCACGCGAGGGCTTCAAAGACTGTCACACAGAAGGATGTTCTGTTTTTCTGAAAATGACCTGTCAGCACTAAAACGTGAATAACTCGATATTGGATGGATGGTTTTGGTTGATTCTTTTTGGATATGAAAGCTAACATTCGTATCTACCATTTTATTCAGCATGGGCATTTTTAATCGATGTGAGCTAAGAGATATGATTTTTTGAAGTTCCTGCTGCTGCACAGGAAAACTGCTGTGCATTCACTTCTGACCTGCACGTACTCAAAGGCTTATAACTAAAGTTCTAGGAACTGTTTTTGCATGATTCAAAATGGAGAAGGAAGCTAACTCGTATAGCTTCAATTTGGCTACTCATGGGTCTCCTAGGTCTATATGTGCAGAAAATGAGAGCATCTGCAAGATGCCTCTGGAGTCTGGAATACTGTTGCACAGTTGTCAAGTGACCCGCTAGTACTCAAACCTCTATATCTAGAGTTCCATTCATCATTTTGGGTTGCTTCTTTTTTGACATGAAAGCTAACATCTCTAGCTTTAAAATGAGCTATCATGGCCAATGTAATTCATTCTGAGTCAAGAGATATGAATCCTGCAAATGAGGTCTGATTCCAGAGATGCAACTGTCATGATAAGTTTGATGCAAACACTAGTGTGGGGTATTTGTTCCTTTCAGCTGCCAAGATTAGCATGTCCTAAGATGGATAATGATATTAATAATGTCCTTATGTCAAGGGATGAGAAGTGAGAAGGCTTGGTTCAGTTTAAAGAGATCTTTGCCTTGAAGAAAATGCAAGGGACAATTTCTGAAATCTGAAAGCGACATCTAGTGGTCCTATTTTGGCTTGTTGTTTCTTTCCCTTTGTTTGACAGTGCACCTGCTCTATGGCACGACAAGGGCTGATTTCTAAGCCTCATTTCAGAGCTTTTGAGCTGCCAAAGGACACTCACCAACTATCTACACTTGAAGACAAAGGGAAAAGCAACCAATGAAATCTCTCCTTGTTTTCCATGTTTTACTTTTCAGTTTTTATTTTATTGATGCATTGTACTAGTTATTTCTCAACCATTAGATGGTTCTTATCTTGCCTATATAAGGCTTCATTTTCCATTGTAAGAAAGCAGTTTATGAAATGAAAAAGATGAGGTTTTTGAAACCCTTGTGTCCTTTGCTTTGTGCTTGGGCATTTATCATCTTTGCTTAGTGCGAGAGAACCTCCAAGGCTCGAGCCATTGGAGCGGAGTTGAGTCCATGCTTCGTGTTCTTGGGCGAAACTACTCCTAGACTTAGACATGCTATGTGATCTAGTCTAAGTCATATCCATCTACCTCCCATTGTATTAAACCCACAAAATAAGCCCTCCAAAACAGCCCCTCAAATGAGAAGAACAACTACTCGTGTCGAGTTTAATTTGTTGTTGTTTCGTTGAGTCTTGGTTGCACTTGGTTGTGCAAAGCGGTTTCCGGGACCGTCCTATCCCTAGCCCGAGTTTAGGTGTCTTTTAGCTTAGTTTTAGAGTCACTTGAGTCATGCTCGAGTGGTGGCTGTTCGGGAGTATTTCTTGGCACGAAATCAGCCCCTTTGGGTCTTGTTTCAGTGCAGGATGACTGTTCGGGTTGAGAAGATGGAGTTGCATGGGCGGAGTTTGAGCGGGTGGTAACGGGAGACGGAGAGCCGGCGGTGTTGGGGTTTTGAATTGGGGTTTTTGTTTTTGTAGGAAGGATAATGGCAATAGGGGATTCGGTTTCGGTGTTGGGAGGAGTGTTTGTGGTGGTGTCGGGTAAGGCGGTGGGAGTAGAGGGGGTGGAAGACATGGAGGCTGATTTGGGTCGGGTTTTTTTTCGTGGTTGTTGCGGAAGAAGCGCGGGTTTTAGGAGGAGGGCGAGTGGTTTTCGGAGGTGGCGGAGCGCGAGAAGTTGGAGATCCGAGACCTTTGGTTTTTGGGGCCATGTTATATGGTGGGGTTTGTGTTGGCAGTTATTGAAGGTGAGGGGTTGAGTGACGGTTGAGGTAGGGTAGTGGGGTTTATTTAATGTGGGAAGGAGTTTAAGGGTATATATGTTGGGACGGGTGGGGTAGGGTAGATTGGTAATGGTAATAAAATAATAGGTTGGGTAGGAATAGGAATTAGATGATTTGCTCAATTTGTGAAGATACAGAAACATATCACAACTCAAAGAATATCAACTTAATACTGGTCTATGTGTTATGACTAGGGTAAGAAGACTATCACTGACGTAATAACATAGGAAAATATACCGACTCAAAATTTTAGTTACTCCAATTTAGTCAATCTTTGAGAGAAAAAATGTCAGACACCATCGACTATGAGCTACTATTCAATAGACCTAATTATAAACGGATTTTCTCAAATTGTTCCCGAGCTAATGGTTTGGTAAAAATATCAGACAACTGATCTTCAGTCTTACAAAAGTTTAAACAAACGTTCCCTTTTTCAACATTGTCACGCAAAAAATGATGACGAATTTCTATGTGTTTTGTCCTGGAATGATGCACGGGATTTTTTGAAATATTAGTTGCACTAGTATTGTCACATAAAATAGGCACACAATTAATAATCATACCGTAGTCCCGTAGTTGTTGTCTTACCCAAAGCAGTTGGGAACAACAGTGTGCAGCTGCAATATAGTCACTTTCAGCAGTAGATAGGGCGACCGTATTTTGCTTCTTGGAAGCCCAAGAAATAAGACACGTACCTACGAAGGTAGCTATACCTGAGGTGCTTTTTCTGTCTACCGAACAACCTGCAAAATCTGCATCTGAATACCGCATGAGAGTAAAATTGCAATCCATAGGATACCATAAGTATAAGTCTTGAGTTCCAATCAAATAACGAAGAATACGCTTAACAGCGATTAAATGCGATTCTTTGGGATTTGATTGAAACCTAGCACATAAAGCACACACTGAAAAGAATATCTGGACGACTGACGGTAAGATGAAGAAGTGATCCTATCATACCTCGATATACCTTTTCATCAACACCCTTACCTTTCTCATCTTTGTCAAGTTTTAATGTTGAGGATATGGGTGTAGAGAATGGATTTGCAGTGGTCATTACAAATTTCTTTAGCATCTCCTTGATATACTTGTGTTGATGAATCATTATCCCATGCTTCGTTTGCTTGATTTGAAGTCCTAGAAAAAATCCTAACTCACCCATCATACTCATTTCAAACTCGGACTTCATAAGATCTGAAAAGTAGGCACATAACAAGTCATTAGTTGCTCCAAAAATAATGTCATCTATATAAATTTGAACAACTAGTAAATTATCCTTTCCTGATTTCAAAAATAACGTTTTATCTATTGATCCTCTTTGAAATCCATTTTCAAGAAGGAACTTTGATAGTCTTTCATACCAAGCCCGTGGGGATTGTTTGAGACCATAAAGTGCCTTATCAAGCTTAAAAACATGAGAAGGATAAGTACTATCAAGAAAACCAGGAGGTTGTTCAACATATACTTCCTCTTGCAAATAGCCATTAAGAAACGCAGTCTTAACGTCCATTTGAAAGAGTTTGATACCCATATGTGCAGCAAAAGCGATAAGAAGACGAATGGCTTCAGGTCTAGCCACGGAAGCAAAGGTTTCATCATAGTCTATGCCTTCTTGTTGATTGTAACCTTGCACCACGAGTCTAGCTTTATTTCGAACAATCATACCTGTGTCGTCTAATTTGTTTCGGAATACCCATTTGGTTCCTATGACAGAACGGTCTTTTGGACGTGGTTCCAAGTGCCATACTTTACTTCTTTCGAACTGGTTCAATTCTTCCTGCATAGCCAACACCCAATCAGGATCATGTAAAGCATTTTTAACATTAGATGGTTCTAATTCAGATAAAAATGAATAATGAGCACAAAAATTTCTTAGTGAGGATCTAGTTTGAACTCCCTGATGTATGTTGGTCAAGATGTTATCGATTGGATGAGAGTTTTGATGCTTCCATGGTCGAATAACAAAATTTTCTGGCAAAGGCGTAGAAGAACTGCTGGATACTTGATTCTGCTCCGATTCCATAATGACTCTTTCTGAATTAACAGAACTGCTGGCTGCTTGAGTTGTATCTGGAATAACCAGTCCTTCAGTCTGTTCAAGTAAAGCTGAACTTGATGTTTTATTCTGATTTAACAGTTCACTGTTCTGTTCAATTTCCCCTGAATCTGTGTAATTCAGCGACGAAGGACCTTCTTCTAATTCAGGAGGAGAGTCATTACAAGTCCAATTTCGAAGTCATCATCATCCTGTAATTCAGCATTTAAAACATTAGTTTCATCAAATATTATATGCACACTTTCTTCAAAACACATTGTTCTCTTGTTATAGACTTTATAAGCTTTGCTTTCTTTAGAATATCCTATGAAAACCGCCTCATCGCTTCTAGGATCAAATTTTCCTAAATTATTTTTGCCGTTATTATGAACGAAACATTTTGATCCAAAACAACGGAAATGTGAAATATTTGGCTTTCGCCCACAAAGAAGTTCATAAGGCGTTTTCTTAAGAATAGTTCTAATTGAAGCACGGTTGTGAATATAACAAGCTGTGTTCACGGCTTCGGCCCAAAAACTTCGAGGCAATCCACTACAAAGAAGCATAGTTCTTGACATGTCTTCTAATGTTCTGTTCATTCTTTCTACTACTCCGTTTTGTTGCGGAGTCCTACGGGCCGAGAAGTTGTGATCAATACCATGTTCCCTGCAAAATGATAAAAATGAATCATTTTCAAATTCTCTACCGTGGTCGGTTCTGATGGAGATTAAATTGTGACCAAGTTTGTTTTGAAGCCTCTTTATTAAACAATGAAATTCTTCAAAAGTTTCACTTTTGGCATGAAGAAATATAGTCCAAACAAACCGGGAATAATCATCCACTAGAACACACACATAAAGACTCCCACCTCGGCTTCTAATCCTCATTGGCCCGCACAAGTCCATGTGAATGAGTTCTAGAGGCTTAGTGGTGCTAACGAACCTTTTTGATTTAAAAGAACTTCGAACATGTTTACATCTTGCGCAAACTTCACAAACTCCTTTAATTTCAAACTTTATGGAGGGTAACCCTTCCACTAAATCGAGTTTGTTAAGTTTGTTCAATGACGAGAGACCCACATGTCTAAATCTTTTATGCCATAAGTTAGGATCATTTTGCATAACCGACAAACATTTAATGGCTTCCTTAGGAACATTTCCTAAGTCAACCACATAGATGTTATTAACACGCCTACCTTCAAGAACAACTTCATTAGTACTTTCCTTAATTACGTAACAAAGGTTTGCATGAAATTCCACTTTATTTCCTTTGTCACATAGTTGGGAAATACTAATCAAGTTGTGTTTGAGACCATTTACGAGCAGCACATCGTCAATGGAAAGTGAGAGAGACTTACCGACCTTGCCAATGCCAACAACCTCACCTTTTTTGTTGTCTCCAAACGTCATGTTTCCACCATTGTAGGCCGATAATGAGAGAAATTGGTTTTTATTACCTGTCATATGTCGTGAACATCCGCTATCTAGATACCAACGGCTGCCTCCTCTCATACGGCCCTGAAATTAGATTAGTTAGATGATTTAGGAACCCAAACGAGTTTGGGTCCCTTCTTATCACGAACAAGATCCAGGACATCCTTTCTAATCCATATTTTCTTAACGATCTTTATGTTTTTACTTAAATGTCCTAATCGTTTCTTACAAGCATTAAATACATGACCTGTATTTCCACAAAATTTGCATAACGTATACTCAGGTAGGCCGACATACTTTCGTTTACGAAAGTCACGTTCTACGGGTTTTGGCTTTTTGAAATAGACATTGCTGGAAGCATTCTGAATTGAACAGTTCGATGATCTGTTTACTTTCTATTCAGGAACCCAAACTGTATGATATTGAGAATCATTTAGCTTGAGGTTGGAACAAGATTCGTACCCTATGAAAGTCCATAGACCTTAATTAGACTCCTCTAATTATTTACTAAATTACTTTTTAATTTAGTTTATAATGATCTATGTAACATGCATGCAAATATAAAGACATTTATATAAGAGAAGAAAATTCCTCACATTGATGTGGAAAATATAAGGGCACAACAAGAACTCCTTCTTGTTGATCTTGAGCTACAAATATGGTTGAACACAAATAATCTCCAAGGTAGAAGATCTCCTCTAAGTTGAACCAAGATTAACCCAAATAATCTACCCTTATTATTAACTAGATAATAAGATAGATATAATACTACTAATACTAGACTATATTACTACACTAGTAATACTTAGTAAATATTAGTATATAAGAGTTTTAGAGAGAAGTTTAGTTTTGAGAGATGTTTGGAAAAATAAGAATGAACTTGTGTAGGAATGAACAACAATTGTTCTCCTTTTATAGCCAAGAGGGCCGGTTTCATCACCACAAAATGGTGATTTTTTCTTCTTATTTTATTGCCATGTAAGGTGGTAATGTGTTGTAGTGAATAAAATGATATCATGTTCACTATTCATGTCATAAGCATATGTTGCTTGTGAGTATGAATAAGAACAACCATCATCACCATTGACTTCACCATAACCGGCCATGTGAGCCTCAATTTGATCCATTTTGATTTTTGATATTTGTCCCACAAATACTTATTAATCATATGCTTAATTATCTTGTATAATTAAGTGTTAATTTGATAATATAACAATTATATGACACAAATAAATGAATAATATGTACTTAACATTTTAAGTAGTATTCTATTCTACCATATATCAATATATAATGGGTCCCACAATGCTTAGTTAATTTATTTTACAACTCTTTGTAAATATAATTAACTAATTACCTCTATCTCAAAACCTCAACTAATTTAGTAATTTAACGATTAATTACTAAGTTAAATCTTATTTAATCGTATTAAAATAAGATATAAATTTATTAGTCAATTATCGCATAATTGAAAAATAAACTTAATCGAATTTGAGTTCTCAACTCAATTTCTAACATTAACTCTCGTACATATCGAATATATGTAATGTACTAATTAACTGTATCGTATACAAATAATTAGTTACTATTTGGATTTCATCCTTTAGGTGTGACCGAAAGGGATCAGTTGATCACCGCCGTCATACGACAATAACGTCAAACTCTAGTCAGCCAACCGTTATTGATTTACGTTAATCAACTGACTAATCATATATATAGTCAATAAATATCCCAATTATATTCCTTAATAAGATTCATTATGTGGCGCACTATTGTGGAGGACACCTACTCCAACAATCTCCCACTTGTCTGACACAAGTGTGCGTCACCGATTCTCTTGTCTCTTTATCACATCTCCCACTCAACGCAAGGTGTCTTCAGGTCGCACTTGCGATTGACAATATCTAGAGTGGTTTTCTCGATAGGGAGAGTAACTGTCTGACCGGAAAATCTACCATAGATCTCTTTCCGAGCGTGGCCACGCATTTACAGTAACTTCTCCTCGAGTGGCCTAAAGATGTTTTTACCCAACGTGGGTGGACAATTCCTGTTGATCCATCTACTCTGTATGATGCAGATCACCATGATCCAGAAGAAGTCCATCGGCCTCCTTTTACGGCACGACCTAGAACATCAACCAAAACCAATCGGAAACTGCACCGACTCAGATAGACGGTCGCCAGTCAAAAGAATCGACTTATAGGAATAAGATAGAAGACCCTGCCACGACCAGGCATCAAATAATTGATTTAAGGGTCTCTATCATGTCACTGTCCGACAGAGTGTCATACAGTCTGTCTATGTAAACGACCAGTCATCTCCATGACCCCATGGTCTGAACCAACCATCGATCGACTTACAATCTAGTCATTTCGAGACGTCACCTCATTTGAGTGACTAAAGACAAAATACTAAGTTCGTCCTATTCACTTGAATAGGGTCCAACAATCTATTCGGATAAACAAAGTATTAAATTTAGTCAAACTAAATAAAAGAGTTTAAAATAAAACTCGAACAATAAATGCCATTATCATATATGAAATAATTAATACAACATTCAATTATTACATATTACATAATCTAAAGGAATTCTGGCACACGTCTCAATCCCATTGTGACGACATGACCATCATGCTTAGCCTTTGATAAAGGCTTGGTTAAAGGATCAGCAATGTTGTCATCTGTCCCAACCTTACAAATGTCAATTTCCTTTCTGTCCACGTAATCTCTAATTACATGATATTTCCTAAGTACATGTCTAGACTTGTTACTAGACTTGGGCTCTTTTGCCTGAAAAATAGCCCCACTGTTATCACAATAAATTGTGATAGGATCTTTGGCAGTAGGGACTACTGATAGTCCTTCCAAAAATTGCCGAATCCACACAGCTTCCTTTGCAGCTTCAGACGCTGCAAGGTACTCTGCTTCTGTTGTAGAATCCGCTGTAACGCTTTGCTTGAAACTCTTCCAGCAAACAGCTCCTCCATTCATCATATAAACGTAGCC
Source organism: Heliosperma pusillum (assembly GCA_022085475.1). NCBI lineage: Eukaryota > Viridiplantae > Streptophyta > Magnoliopsida > Caryophyllales > Caryophyllaceae > Heliosperma > Heliosperma pusillum. Next base: position 36,775 of record JAIUZE010066217.1, read on the forward strand.
GGATTGGGATTTCATATCATCCCGATCTGTTTGGAAACTGGCATCTGTGTAACCCTTTACACGTAACTCAGTCTCGCCTCCAAACACTAAGAACGAATCCTTGGTCCTCTTAAGTACTTAAGGATGTTCTTTACGGCTATCCAGTGACTCTCACCTGGATTTGCTTGGTAACGACTTGTCATGCTCAAAGCATATGCAACGTCGGGACGAGTGCACATCATAGCATACATGATTGATCCAACAGCTGATGCGCATAAGGAATCAATTTCATGCGTTCAATTTCCTCGGGTTTCGTAGGGCACTCTGACTTGCTCAAAGTGATCCCACTTCCCATAGGAATAAAGCCTCTCTTAGAGTCTTTCATGTTGAACCGATCAAGAATCTAATCAATATAAGTCTCTTGACTTAATGCTAGTATCCTTTTAGATCTATCCCTATAGATCCGGATACCTAAGATGCGCTGGGCCTCTCCTAAGTCTTTCATTTGGAAATGTATTCCTAGCCACTCCTTTACAGAAGTGAGCATTGGAATATCATTCCCAATGAGTAGTATGTCATCTACATACAAGACTAGAAAAGTTACTTTACTCCCACTAAACTTCATGTATAAACACGGTTCCTCGACACTTCGAGTGAAACCATTTTGTTTAATTACATGATCGAAACGATGATTCCAACTCCTGGATGCTTGCTTAAGACCATAGATGGATCTCTTAAGTTTGCATACCTTCTTAGGGTTTGATGGATCCACAAAACCTTCAGGTTGTGTCATGTACACTTCCTCTTCTAGAATCCCTTCAAGAAGGCGGTTTTGACATCCATTTGCCAAATCTCATAATTATGAAATGCGGCAACCGCTAAGATAACCCTTATGGATCGAAGCATGGCGACTGGGGCGAAGGTTTCGTCATAGTGAAGACCATGAACTTGGGTGAAACCTTTTGATACGAGTTGGTAGCGGAAGTCTTTGAAACAACAAACACACAACGAGACCCGAATGCACTAGGTGCAACCCAGTCTCAACCGTGATATTTGAGGCAAACAAATAGCGAACTAAGTACTGATATTTGGCGAGTTAGACCTATAACTCGACAATGGAGATCGAAACCCAAGACCTATTGAGAACGATCAAGTTGTTACTCAAACTCGTTGAATAATAACAAAGTGTTTTTGCAGCAGCAAAGTTAGGGAAAATATTGTATTTCTTATTGATTGAATGAGTGAAAACCTCCAGCAATCTTGGCCTTAAATAGCCCTCATTACAAACCTATAATGGCTGGTCAAACCAAGCAATAAACTACCCAATTAAGGCTCTTAAAGAGGCTCTTAATTAGGCTAAAACTTACCTTATTTGACAGCCTTACAACAGCTCTTTTAGCAGCCTTCAACTGCTCTATATTTCGAATTCTATGCAGCCACAAACTAAGTAGTAAACACTAGCTTAATGACTCCAATTAACTACTATTTATGACCCTCTAACAGCCATATTATTAGACACAAATGCAGCAATAATAAGACTTAAAATGATAATAAAACAAGGTGTAAATGACAGCTATGACTCAGTCCATTCAACCGTTGCATCCTTGTGTAAACAGTCAATTAGACTGTTAAATGGCTCCATTGATCACGCATAGGCTTCGTGTTATGGACTCACCAAACCAATTCCCTAACTGAACTCGTGGAACAACTTTTGAACGGTCCATAGGACTGTCCACATTGACAATTAGTTCATCCATGCCATCCATGATCGTATCATCCTCTCCTCCTTTGAAAGGAATTGTCCTCAATTCTGAAATCCCGTCATCATCTAAGTAAGGAGATAGATCACCCACATTAAACGTAGCATGGACACCATAGTCACCTGGAAGTTCGACCTTGTAAGCATTGTCATTGACTCTCGAAACCACCTTGTAAGGACCTTCAGCTCGTGGCATTAACTTGTTCTTTCGCTTGCTCGGAAATCGTTCCTTCCTCAAATGGACCCAAACTAGATCCCCAACATCGAACACTCGTGGCTTCCTATTCTTGTTAGACTTACGCTTATAAGTCTCATTGATAGACTCTATTCTAGCTCGAACTTGTTCGTGCAACTTCACCATCGATTTCAGCTTAGACTCCGCATCTTTGTGAACCAATTCATCCTTAGGCAATGGAATAAGATCTAAAGGCAAGAACGGATTCACACCATACACAACTTCAAATGGAGAATGAGCAGTAGCATAGGTTGGAGAACGATTGTAAGCGAATTCAGCATGGGCAAGCTTTATATCCCAATCCTTTTGTGTCTTACTCACAAGACCACGCAATAAGGTACCAAGGGTTCGATTAGTTACCTCCGTTTGCCCATCGGTTTGAGGATGGTGAGATGTGCTAAACAAGAGTTTAGTGCCGACCTTCCTCCATAAAGTATTCCAGAAATAGCTCAAAAATTTTGAATCACGATCTGAAACAATTGTCTTTGGAACCCCATGAAGACGTAGTATTTCTCGAAAATACAAATCAGCCACATTACTTGCATCATCTGTTTTGTGGCAAGCCACAAAATGAGCCATTTTAGAGAATCGATCCACGACCACCATGATTGCATCCTTACCCCTTTGAGTACGAGGCAAAGCAACAATAAAATCCATAGATACATCTTCCCATGGACGATTAGGAACAGGTAACGGAGTGTACTCTCCGGGCTTAAATGTGCTCTTTGATACATGACAAGTAACACATTTGCGAATCACACATTGCACATCCCCTTGCATACGAGGCCAATGGAAATGCTCCTTCAATACTTCTAAAGTCTTAGCAACACCGAAATGACCAGCAAGTCCACCTCCATGAGCTTCCCTAATCAACAACTCACGAACTGGATGCTTAGGAACACATAATCGATTCCCTTTAAAAAGAAAACCATCTTGCAAAACAAACTCACCCATTACACCAGATTTGCAACCAAGGAACAACTCCCCAAAATCAACATCATTCTCATAATAGTCCTTCAATGTTTCGAACCCAAGCAAACGAACATCAAGCACGGATAGCAAAGAGTGCCGACGAGAAAGCGCATCAGCCACCACATTACTCTTACCATCCTTGTATTTTGAAGAAAAGTGGAATGATTGTAAGAACTCCACCCATTTAGCATGCCTCGGATTTAGTTTCAGTTGCCCATTGATGTACTTTAAGGATTCATGATCCGAATGTAATACAAAGTGACTTGGACGAAGATAGTGACTCCAATGATTAAGAGCTCTCACAATGGCATAGAACTCCTTATCATAAGTAGAGTAGTTGAGCCTAGCACCACTCAACTTTTCTGAAAAATAAGCAATAGGTCGCTTACCTTGCACAAGGACAGCACCTATACCAACTCCGCTTGCATCACACTCGACTTCAAAGGGTTGTGTAAAATCTGGAAGTGCCAAGACGGGTGCCTCACACAACTTCCTTTTGATCGCTTCAAAGCCACGTTGAGCAGCCTCATTCCAAACAAATGCTCCCTTCTTCAAACACTCGGTTATAGGACTAGTGATGGTACTAAAGTCACGAATAAACCTCCTATAAAACGAAGCAAGACCTTGGAAAGATCGAACCTCACTTACTGTTTTAGGAGATGGCCAAGACTTGATAGCTTCGATTTTTGATTGATCAACCGAAACCCCTTCTTTAGACACCACATAGCCAAGAAAAACCACACTATCAACCAAGAACGAACACTTCTCCTTCTTACCATATAGTTGCTGCCTTCTTAGTGTTTCAAACACACTTCGAAGATGTTCAAAATGTTCCTCCAAACTACGACTATAAATCAATATATCGTCAAGATAGACAACCACAAATCTGCCCAAGAATGCCTTGAGTACCTCATTCATAAGCCTCATGAAAGTACTTGGAGCATTAGTGAGACCAAATGGCATGACGGTCCATTCATATAAGCCATGCTTGGTCTTGAAAGCGGTCTTCCATTCGTCCCCTTCTCTCATTCTGATTTGATGATAACCACTCCTCAAATCAATTTTTGAAAAGACTACCGAACCATGTAACTCATCCAACATATCATCAAGCCTTGGAATTGGAAAACGATACTTGATTGTTATGTTGTTCACAGCCCTACTATCGATACACATACGCCAAGTTCCATCTTTCTTTGGCACAAGCAATGTAGGGACGGCACAAGGACTTAGACTTTCACGAACATAGCCTCTCTCCATCAACTCTTCAATTTGTCTTTGCAACTCCTTTGTTTCCTCTGGATTACAACGATAGGCTGCCTTGTTAGGAAGAGAAGCCCCGGGAATGAGATCGATTTGGTGCTCAATCCCACGAATAGGTGGTAATCCAGGAGGTAGGTCCTCGGGGAAAACATCCTCGAACTCCTTTAGTAACCCTTCAACCTGCCCATTAAACACACCATCACCGTGTGCCTCATTAGCCACCATTAGATAGACTCGTTCACCCTCGTCAATAGCTCTTTCAATTTCTCGCTCACTAGCAAACATAGTGAGGTTTGATTGCTTACCCTTCTTAGTACTCATTGATCGAACCTGTTGTGGTGCCATAGGTTTGAGCATGATTTTCTTCCCCTTGTCACTCAACTCATACTCATTTCGCCTACCATGATGCAACACATCACGATCAAATTGCCATGGACGCCCCAAAAGGATATGACAAGCATCCATTGGAACAACATCACATAAGATCTCATCACTATAAGAACCCATGGTTAATCCCACACGAACCTGTTTTGTTACCTTCACCTTGTTGCCATCATCGAGCCAATGTAATGCATAAGGTTTAGGATGGGCCGAAGTGACCAACCCCAACTTTGTTACCATCTCATTAGAAGCGGCATTAGTACAACTACCACCATCGATGATCAAACTACACCATTTGTCCTTCACTTGACATTTAGTGTGAAAGATTTGATCTCGTTGCTCCGACTCAATAGGGGCTGCTTGTACTTGTAATGTACGAAGAACCAAGGCACAATCATAGATGGGAGCCTCATAGTTTTCGACATTACCATCATCCTCCTCTTCCTTATACCCATCTAAATTAAACACATCACCCAACTGTTCTTCCTCCACCCACAACTCATCACGCAACTCAACAGCCTCCCTCAAGGTTATGACTCGTTTATTTGGACACGCATTTTGATAATGTCCAAATCCTTGACATTTGAAACATCGAACTTTGGAAAGACTCGTTTCTTTTGTGTTGGTTATCTTAGCAATTGGATTAGGAGTAGGGGCAGCTATGTTTTTGGGTTTCAATTCATTGGTGTGGCTACAAGATCCCCCCTTCAATCCTCCCTCATTCCTCCATGTTCCTGTTTTACTACCCTCCCCATATGTTGTGTTGTATTTTGACTTTCCTTGGGCCTCAATTTTCAAGCATAAACCACATAAAGTATCAAAATCAGCATAGGGGTGCAATTCTACGGTATGGGCTATGGTTCTATTCAGACCTCGCAAAAATCGAGACATCTTTTGTTCCTCGTTCTCCTCCAATTCCCCCATCAAAGCCAAATTTTCAAATTCCTCAATATAATCATTAACACTAAGTTTCCCTTGTATCAATTCAGCAATTCTACGATAAGTAGCAAGTTTGTGCGTGGGTGGTACATACCTTTTCCTTAGTTTACGTTTCAGAACATCCCAAGAAGAGATCTTGGCCTTGCCCAAACGAGCACGTAGAGCCTTCACTCCCTCGAACCAAAGAGAAGCACCCTTACTCAATTTCAGTATGGCGTACTTGCATCGTTTCTCATCGTCAAGGTCCTTGAAATCAAACATTCGATCCATCTTGCGTTCCCATTCCAAGTAGGCTTCCGGATCTGTTCCTCCTACGAAGTCAGGTAGTTCATTCAATTTGAATTCATCACCAAGACGTACTAACTCACGCCTGGCCTGCATTCGGTTTCCCCTGTCTTGGACGTTGCGTAGTGCCTCACGCACACTCTCCAAGAAATTTGGATCGTCAAAACTCATCTTCAACAGATGGTTCAAGAGCCGAAGCTCTGATACCACTAATGATACGAGTTGGTAGCAGAAGTCTTTGAAACAACAAACACACAACGAGACCCGAATGCACTAGGTGCAACCCAGTCTCAACCGTGATATTTGAGGCAAACAAATAGCGAACTAAGTACTGATATTTGGCGAGTTAGACCTATAACTCGACAATGGAGATCGAAACCCAAGACCTATTGAGAACGATCAAGTTGTTACTCAAACTCGTTGAATAATAACAAAGTGTTTTTGCAGCAGCAAAGTTAGGGAAAATATTGTATTTCTTATTGATTGAATGAGTGAAAACCTCCAGCAATCTTGGCCTTAAATAGCCCTCATTACAAACCTATAATGGCTGGTCAAACCAAGCAATAAACTACCCAATTAAGGCTCTTAAAGAGGCTCTTAATTAGGCTAAAACTTACCTTATTTGACAGCCTTACAACAGCTCTTTTAGCAGTCTTCAACTGGTCTATATTTCGAATTCTATGCAGCCACAAACTAAGTAGTAAACACTAGCTTAATGCCTCCAATTAACTACTATTTATGACCCTCTAACAGCCATATTATTAGACACAAATGCAGCAATAATAAGACTTAAAATGATAATAAAACAAGGTGTAAATGACAGCTATGACTCAGTCCATTCAACCGTTGCATCCTTGGGTAAACAGTTAATTAGACTGTTAAATGGCTCCATTGATCACGCATAGGCTTCGTGTTATGGACTCACCAAACCAATTCCCTAACTGAACTCGTGGAACAACTTTTGAACGGTCCATAAGACTGTCCACATTGACAATTAGTTCATCCATGCCATCCATGATCGTATCATGATACCACTAATGATACGAGTTGGTAGCGGAAGTCTTTGAAACAACAAACACACAACGAGACCCGAATGCACTAGGTGCAACCCAGTCTCAACCGTGATATTTGAGGCAAACAAATAGCGAACTAAGTACTGATATTTGGCGAGTTAGACCTATAACTCGACAATGGAGATCGAAACCCAAGACCTATTGAGAACGATCAAGTTGTTACTCAAACTCGTTGAATAATAACAAAGTGTTTTTGCAGCAGCAAAGTTAGGGAAAATATTGTATTTCTTATTGATTGAATGAGTGAAAACCTCCAGCAATCTTGGCTTTAAATAGCCCTCATTACAAACCTATAATGGCTGGTCAAACCAAGCAATAAACTACCCAATTAAGGCTCTTAAAGAGGCTCTTAATTAGGCTAAAACTTACCTTATTTGACAGCCTTACAACAGCTCTTTTAGCAGCCTTCAACTGCTCTATATTTCGAATTCTATGCAGCCACAAACTAAGTAGTAAACACTAGCTTAATGACTCCAATTAACTACTATTTATGACCCTCTAACAGCCATATTATTAGACATAAATGCAGCAATAATAAGACTTAAAATGATAATAAAACAAGGTGTAAATGACAGCTATGACTCAGTCCATTCAACCGTTGCATCCTTGTGTAAACAGTCAATTAGACTGTTAAATGGCTCCATTGATCACGCATAGGCTTCGTGTTATGGACTCACCAAACCAATTCCCTAACTGAACTCGTGGAACAACTTTTGAACGGTCCATAGGACTGTCCACATTGACAATTAGTTCATCCATGCCATCCATGATCGTATCACCTCTAGCCACCAATCAGCTTTATAACATCACTAGTTTAGCTATGCCACTTTTGATCTTATAGATCCACTTACACTGAAGAGGTCCTACCTCCTTAGGTAAATCAACCAAGTCCCATACTTGATTGTCGTACATAGAATCCATTTCGGATTGCATGGCTCCTAGCCATAGCTTTGAGTCAGGACTAGAAATGGCTGCTTTGTAGGTAGTAGGTTCGTTACTTTCAAAAAGTAACACATTATAGTCATCACCTTCCTCTATAATACCAAGGTATCTATCAGGTTGATGACTAATTAT